>JBBPMM010000565.1:0-18408 GCA_038090335.1 Solioccasus polychromus
CTTAGGTGCGGCAATAGCTGCCTCAGTAGCAATAGTGGTTTTCTTCAACGATTCTACTAGATATCGTTGTTCAAGGGCTTCTCCTTCTGCATTATGATTTTCGGGTAAGGCGGGGATTGTGACGACCCGGTTGGTCCAATCGATAGATGGGTTCACCTTGGAGAACCATGGAATCCCCAAAATCACTCAATCGCCTCCGCAGTTTAACACGAGGAAGCGGATGACTTCTTCTCGCCCTGCCATATCGATGGCTAAGAAGGCTTCCTTTCGGATAAACCCCCCTTTATTGGTGGACCCATCGGCGTTAGATGCTTTGATAGGAGAAGGGAGTCGTTGGGTAGGGAACTGATACTTGGCAATTGTGATGGGATCAATAAAGTTCTCGGTGGCTCCCGAGTCGATAAGAGCGTTGATGTCAGTGGTTTTCGTTCTGTGGGAAAGAGAGATGGGAATATGAATAGATTTCTCTTTCTTACTAGTACAAATGATGGGAGTGGAACGTTCGGGAGGAGAAGACGCTGAAGCTTTCCTCCGTTCTAAAAACCCTGAATTTTCTCAGTGGTGGACATCCTTGAGATCTTGGTCTCATCTTCTTCAAAATTCTCTTGAAGAACTCGTACAAGTTCCTTCTGATCGACCTTCCTTCCTTTAAGGACTTTCAGATACTCGTCGAGTTCTGAAGATGGGGGAGATTCTGGTGCCTTAGGGGGATCGGGAGCGGTGATGATGGCAGCTCTAGTCTGGTTTCGGAACGGATTATTGGAACGAGGAGGGGTGGTTCCTTCGGCCTTCTTGTCGTCGCGAGGATGGTTGTGAGTGGTGCAGCCCTTCTTATGGCAGATGAAGCATTGTCCTTCTCTAATGTGTCGAGCCTTCTTGACAGGAGAAAGTCAAATGGCATCGACTTCCATGGCATTAGGGTCCTTCCTGTCACTAGAGAAGTTCCTCCACCCTAAACCCTTCCGCATATCCTTGATGCGCTCCTGTTGCGCATTGAACTTACTGGCTTGATCCATCCATCCTTGAAGCGTGGTGGGGATCGTGGCCATGGAGAGGATATTGGTAGTAATCTTTTCGTCCAACCCTCTTCCAAAGTACTCGATAAGGGCTTCCTCATCAGAGAGTCCTGTCTGGGCGGCAGCGAGGGAAAAATCGGCAATGTATTTTGCGAAGCCATCCTTGTCCTTCATGTTCTGGGAAAGGTTTCTGATGGTTCGACGAGCCTTGCTGGCAGTGTCAAAAGGAAAGAATGTCTTGGCAAAGTCTGCAGCCATGACGTTAAAGGTTCGATGGTCATCTGGGATATTAGGGCTTTCCAGGCGATAGAACCATCCTTCGGAGAAGACCTTTCCTCGTCCTTTGCTCATCTTGTTAAGCGTGGTGAGCATCATTGCCTTATCATCATAAAGGTCACCATTCATCTTAAAGTACACCTTCATAGCAAGCATCCAGCGTACTGCGTCTTCTGATTCTCTGGAGAAATCATCCGGGAGTCCGGCCTTGAGTTCCGTTCCCTTGGCCATCTCTTCTCTTCGTCGGCTCTGGTAAGCAGCGACTCTGCGAGCTTCTTCTTCTTCTACGTAAGCATGTCTCTGTTCTTGAGAAGCTTCTACTCTTCTCCTTACTGTTTCGTCGTCGTGTCCTTCTGCGGACAAGTCCTGGGCAAGTTGGGCGTCTTGTTCGTCGTCGAGCTCTTTCTCCCAGTCAACCTCCTGTTGTGGGTCTTGCTCAATGTCAATGGGGTTCTCTTCGTGAGGTGGGTTTGGTAGCAACGTGGTGCATTCGAGGGGGATGGAAGAAGATGTGGCGGAGAAAGGAATGGAGTAAGGGTTATGGGTCTTCTTCTTCTTCTGGTAGGGTGAAGGGTAAGCGGGACTACAGGGTGGAGTAATGGTGGATAGAGGGGTTCCGTCTGCTGTAGAAGGGGACGGTGAAGAGAGCTAGTTCTTTTGTTACACTGAGGCTAGTAACTCAGCTAGTAACTGCTAAGATATACGCGGTGGTATATGCTGATACGTTGGCGAGGTAATCCTAAGATGATTACAACGAGAACGGTCGTCTCCCAATAGAGGGTATTGACGTGTCTGTACGGTAGATCCTGTACCATGGCGATGAAGATGATCAGTTGATATCATACTCCTCTGACAATGAGAGGACTCCTTAGTGTAGTAGCTAAGAGTACTGGAATATTGATGATGATCTCGCTCGTCCTGAGCGGCTTGCTGGTTACTAGGCTTGGATTGCGTAGAACTAGCTAAAGTACAAGTGAAGGAACTCTAGGTATTTATAGGTAAGAGAGACGTGCACAGACCAAGAGGAAAAAGGAAACTATCTAGAATGTTCCAGAGGATTCCTAACTATAAACGGTAACCCTTAGCTCCGGTGCTACAAGGTAAAATGGAAGAAATTGGAAGACAGGAAGAGTAGGAATGAGACTTCAGGGAACGTAGGAAGTACATGGAAAGAATAGGAAGAAAAGATAGGGGTCCATAACCGTAACACTGATGAAGCTCCTCCTGCACCACAACACGACTTTGATTGGGAAGAGGACCCACAACTTGACAAAGAAGAATTAAGGAGAAGAGAAGAAGCTTCTCAAGAAGATAGATTTAGATTGAATGAAAAATATTGAAAGATTGCTGAAGACAATGCTTGAAAAAGAGCTCTAGAAGAAGAAGAAACCTGTCGCATAGCTGAATACCTTGATAGAAGGTGAAAGATGGCAAAGACCACTGAACTCAAAGCCAGCCTTTCCAACAACTTCTCTGGTGAGTCCTAAGATGCTGTATGATGGATGCTCACTATGAGAGCATATTTCAAAATGAACGAAGAACTCTATGATGAAGATGCTAAAGTCCTCACTACCTTGAACAAGATGAGTAAGGGATGAGGAAAAGTCTTCTCCAAAGGATGGTTCTATCAACTGGCAAACCCTAATGTAAAGCCAGAAGAGAAAACCTTTGACATCTTAGCTGCAAGACTTTGGCAAGACCTTCTTCCCTTTCAATACTGCCAGTAAAGCGAGAAGGACCATCTGAAACCTCTATCAAAACCTCAAAGACAAGGACAGTTTCGCCAAATACATTGCAGACTTTTCCCTTGCTGCTGCTCAGACCAGGATTGCTGGCGAAGAAGCTCTTATTGAGTACTTCAGGAGAGGATTGGACAAAAAGATCACCACCAATATCCTTTCCATGGCCACCATTCCCACTACCCTCCAAGGATGGATGGAGCAAGCTAGTAAGTTTAATGTGCAACAAGAGTGTATTAGGGATATGAAGAAGGTCTCAGTTGGAGGAACTTTCCGAATGAAAAGATCTGAATGCTGAAAAGACCAGAAAGGTGGTTGAGTGGACTGTTAGTCCTGGCCACCTGGGAGTAGTCTGAGGGTGATGGGGGAGTGATACGTTTGCCCCAGAGGGACTCTAGTGCAAGGGATTAGTCCTAGAATGAAGGTGGGCATGAACAAGTATAGTCCAGATGCAGTCCGGACAGTCGTAAACAGTAGTCCAGATGGTGTAAATCATTAAAAATCATGAGGACTGGTGGTACAGTCAAGTAAAACAGTGCGGTAGATGGTAAAAATGGTGAGGGAGCAGTATCCCAACAGTGACAGTGATGGTGGTGAGCAAATGGTAGAAAGCTGCTGCTTCCTGTCATTTCAAATGACAAGTACAAAATTTATAGTCTGGGCATACTCAGACTTCTATGTAGGTATGGAGAGACGCATGGTCTATGTACCTGATAATATAAAAGGAATGGGTTGAGACCAGGAATATGAAATATGCAATGGAAAATCCCAACTCTGGCCCAAGTAGCCCGAATGTCTAAGGTGACATTGGAGCTATGAACCAAAAAGTCAAGTAAAATAGGGGAAACTTACAAAAATGGGAATCAAGTAAGAAATCATAGCTAAGATTAGTCTGGTTGGTGTACACACTAGACCAACCAGTCTGTTGTGGACTGAGTAGACTGACGAACCAGACTATCATGAAACATAGGTAAGTAAAGTGATCAAGTAAAGGAAACATAGAAAACATGAGGTTATACATGTAGAGGTGTGTCAACCTCTACAACGCCATGGAAGTTGACACAGTCTGACTTTCCCTGATAGAAAAAGCATGCCATATCAGAGAAGGATGATGCTTCATCTGCCATAAGCAGGGATGCATTGCAAGGAATCACCCTAGGGATAAGAAGAAAGGAAATTCACCCCCTCCACAACCTCCTCAGAATCCTACCAGAGCTGCTGCCACCAAAACCAAGTCTCTTCCTCATGACAAACCGACTTCATCCTCCAACCTTGATTGTTACCTCAAAGTCCTTGAAGGACAAAAGGTAGACCACAAGGAGTTAGTCCAGGTCCTTAAAGCCTGTTATGAGGAGGAAGATAAACCAGTTGAGGAAAAAGTGGCAAAAATCAACTTGGAAGAAAAGTTGGATTTTTAAGGTGGAGGAAAGTGTCAGCATCTTCTCCTCCAGAATGTTCCACTCCTGTCATTTGTACCAATAGGAAAGAGAAATTGATTCAAATTCCCATCTCTCTATCCTATGGAATGAAAACTGCTGATATAAGGGCTTTGTTGGATTCAGGAGCCACCAAAAATTTCATTGATCCAATAACCATCGCCAAATATCAATTTCCCACCCGATGGCTCTGACTTCCTATCAAAGTGTCCAATGTGGATGGATCCAAAAATAAAGGAGGGTTCATTTGCAAAGAAATGCATCTGGTTCTTAAAATTGGAGAATGCAAAGAAGTCATCCAGTTCCTGGTTCTAAACTGTGGGGAGGATCAAGCAATCCTAGGAATCCCCTGGTTTACCATGGTAAACCCGACCATAGACTGGCAGAATAGAATTGTCACCATCCTGGATACCTCCAAAAACCAAAATGCAGAAGGGGAAGCTCTAGACCAGCAATACCTTGTCGAATCTTTGTGAAAGACTACCATCGCCACTGAAGCTGCTATTGCAACCCCTAAAAAGGAAAAAACTTTACTAAAAGAGTATAGTGAATATGCCTTGGTATTTGAGGAAAGGACCCATGACCTTCTTCCTCCATCTCAACCTTTTGACCACAGTATCGACCTAGATGACTCCTTCATCCTGAAGGTGGCTAAGGTCACCCTTTAAACCCAAAAGAGATGGAGACATGTAGAGAGTTCATCGACGAACACCTTTGAACAGAAAGAATCATACCCTTGAAGTCCCTTCAAGCGTCCCCTTTCTTCTTTGTCCCAAAGAAAGATGGCTCCTTATGACCTTGTCAAGATTATCAGTATCTAAACTCTCATACCATCAAGAATGCCTATCCCCTTCCCCTCATATCTGACCTTCTAGACAAGTTAAAAGATTCGACTATCTTCACCAAGTTTGATGTCAGGTGGGGATACAACAACATTCTCATCAAACCAGAAGACAGGTGGAAAGTGGCGTTCATCACTCCTTTTGGTCTTTTTGAGCCCACTGTAATGTTCTTTGGGTTGTGCAACTCCCCAGCGACTTTTCAAGCATTCATGAATGATGCTTTCCATGACCTCATTGCTGAAGGATGGGTTGTCATTTATATGGATGACATCTTGATCCATTCTTCAGATCCTGTCGAGCATCAACTCCAAACAAAAAAGGTCCTTCAATGATTAAAGGATCTCTGTCTCTGCCTGAAGATCTCTAAGTGTTCATTTGATGTCTCTGAAATAGAATATCTGGGGATGATTATTGGGCATCATCAAGCCTCTATGGATCCAACGAAGCTGAACGCTATCAAGGAATGGCAACCACCAACTTCCTTTAAAGCAGTCTGATCCTTTTTGGAGTTTTGCAACTTTTACTGAAAGTTCATCGGAAATTTTTCCTCCATTGCATAACCCCTCATTGAACTTACCAAGAAGTCCATCCCTTGGCACTGGAATGCTTTGCAAGAGGAGGCCTTCTGTACCCTACAGCACATTTTCATGACTGCCCCTATCCTATGTCTTCCTGACATCACGTCCCCTTTCTTTATCATGACAGATGCCTCACTTACCACTACTGGTGGTGTCTTGATGCAGAAAGATGTCAATGGTGATCTTTACCCCTGTGTGTACCTCTCTCATACACTCTCCCCTGCAGAATGAAATTATGACATTTATGATCAAGAACTCCTCACTGTCATACATGCTCTCTATGAATGGCACCATTATCTTCAAGGGACTCCCCATCTGGTCACCATCCTCACTGATCATAAAAACCTCTCTTATTTTCGAGAACCTTGGAAACTTTCTCGCCAACAGGCTCATTGGCTTCTGTTCCTCCAGGACTTCAACCTCACATTCACACATACACCTGGATCACAAATGGGTCCAGTGGATGCCCTTTCTTGCCAAAACAATGTGGACACTGCTGACAACAATCAGGATGTCATCCTCCTCCCTGACTCTGTTTTCATTCATGCCATTGATCTCGCCCTCTCAGATAAAATTGCTCAATTGTCTGCTACTGATCCCCTTGTTCTTAATGCTATTTCCAACTCCCTTGAAGGATCTTCCCTCTTCCCTTGCTCATCCCTTCATGACTGGGCCTTTGATGATGGTAAACTCTATTTCTGTAATTGCCTCTATGTCCCTGAACCCCTTTGACATGACATCATCTCTTTTGTCCATTCCTCTTTCGCTGGCAGCCACAGTGGCATCTTTTGCACCCACACCCTTGTTGCCCATGATTTCTGGTGGCCTGGTCTCTCCACTTTTGTCCATCATTTTGTTACTGGTTGTGCTATATGCCAGCAGAACAAAGTAAACACCCACCTGACTGTTCCACCCTTATCCCCTATCCCATCCACTGCATCCCATCCCTTTGAACAAATTTCTGTTGACCTTATCACCAACCTCCAACCTTCCTGAGGCTTTGATTCCATTTTGGTTGTGGCCAACCATGGGCTTACAAAGGGGGTAATTTTCTCCCCTTGTTCTAAAACTATCGATGCCGAAGGAGTAGCACAACTCTTTCTAGAAAATGTTTTCCCCAGATTTGGTCTACACTCCTCCATCATTTCTGATTGAGGGCCCCAATTCACCTCCGCATTTGCACAAGAATTGTCTCGACTCTTAGGTTATGACCTATGGCTCTCTATCACATACCATCCTCAGACCGACAGAGAAACTGAAAGAGCCAATCAGTCCCTAGAAACCTACCTCAGAATCTTTTCTGAGGGCCACCCTGACAAATGGGTAGACCTTCTTCCTTTGGCTGAGTTCTCATATAACTCCAATGTCCATTCCTCCACTCAAAAAACTCTGTTCTCCCTGATGTTTGGGTATGAACCCTGGGGATACCCCTCCCCTGGAAAGACATTTATCCTGGCCCTGGAAAAATGCCTTTCCCTTCTAGATGAAGCATGGAAAGAAGCTCTTGTGGCACACAAGAATTCCACTCAGATCATGAAAGAAAGAACATTTTCCAAATTTAAACCTTGGAAAGTTGGTGATAGGGTCTGGCTAGAAGCACAAAACCTTCACTTCCATCACACTTCTAGAAAACTCCTTCCCTGATGGGAAGGACCCCTTGAAAGTTTGAAGGTTGTATCCCCTATTGCCTATGAACTCCGACTTCCCCCATCATGGAAAATTCATAATGTCTTCCATGCATCTCTCTTATCATCCTATTGGGAAACCCCTGAACATGGACCTAACTTCCTAAAACCCCCATCCAAAGAGATAGAAGGAGAAGAAGAATGGAAAGTCAAAGACATCCTTAATCACCAAGGGACTCATGGATGGTGACAGTATCTTGTAAAATGGAAGGGATACTCCTTTGCCAAGAACACCTGGGAACCCGAATACAACCTGGGAAATGCTTCAGAAGTCCTCTCAGACTATAAAGCTCATTGATGTCTTTGAGACTCCAACCCCAACCCAGTCATAACCTTCTATGAAAGACCCCATTCACCTGTCACCTTCCCACCATGTCATCTACATCTTTCACCCCCATCTACTCAGAATGTCTCCCAGTTTCTTATCGCTGCCTCCTTTTTGGCACCATCCTTGCTGATCCCAGAGCTCTCTTCTCTGTCGAACATGATCCCCTCTGGCCCCAGGCCCTAATTCTTCAGTTGATGGTATGTCTATACCATCAAATCTACACCACCGACCTCCTCTACCTCCAATATCATGCTGGGGCTGCCCATACCACATGCTTGGTCTTGGACCACTCTATCTGTCTTACTCTCAACCACCTTCTTGACACCATGTACTTAGAAGGTTTTTGGTTCTTTGCCAATAGGGTCCCACACTCTATTGTCCAGTCTCTCATCTCCTCTATTGTAGACAGACTGACCCCTGCCAAGGAGGACATCTATCAGGGGTACCCCCCCACAGTCACCTCTCATATTCAACCACACCTTATCCCCATCTCTCCCCAGAACCAGTCTCCCAGCTTGCCATCTCTACCCCCAAACCCACCTGCTCTTTGACCCAGTGCTCCTTCCCCTCCTACTAGACCCCTTCACTCATTGAGGTGAACCACCAGAAGATGACCCAAACTGTGCAGTTGACAACCCTCCTTGGATTCGTCTCCTCTCTCCTCATACGAAGAGGTCACCCCTGTCCCTATTCTAGTGCTGGTCACACACCCCACTTGGACCCCTCAACTGGAGTGGATGACTCCACCTCGTCCTGACACTCCACTTCCCCCTAATTTACACCAGTCCCTCAATGATCGGCATATCACACTAGCAACAGCAGTACCTTGTCTTCACTAGGAACTTCCAACCACCCCATCGATGTGGACAACCTCCCCACCCAACCTGTCCAAAATGGACAGTGTTTCAAATGTCAAGAGTGAGGACATTGGTATTCAGAGTGCATTCAATATAGATGCCCCAAATGCTTCTTATGGGCACCAGGGCATGCAAAGAACTCCTGCCAAGGTCTCCCTTGCAGAGCTTGTGGAGGTTATCACCACTCTATGTCCCAGTGTCAAAACACTGTGAACAACCCACCTGTGGAGTTATAGGAAGCAGACCCAAGCTGGTAACTTGGGTGATATGAAGGGGGTAATGTTACAGTTTTTTCCTCTCTTCCATTTCCTTCCATACTTTCTTTCTGTTCATTTCCAAATTCTTCCATCATATTCTGTAATGTTCCATACTTCTGATTTCTTCTATTTTACCTCACAGGACTGGAGCTGTAGTTCTACCTATTCCATCTATATTCTCTGGAACGTTCTAGATAGTTTCCTTTCTACCCTTTTGGTCTGTGCACACCTTCTGTACTATAAATACCTGTCTCATATGACATGTACCTTAGCTAGTTCTATGCAATCCAAGCCTAGTAACCAGCAAGCCACCTTTCAGGTGAGACCACCAAGATACTGCTCTACAATGTCTACATTATCATTGCGACCCTCTTTGCTAATGATTATCACATCAGGGTTGATCTCTTACAGAGAGGAATCAACATCTTCATAGTCATTCTAGTCACTGTACAACCGGGACTCTGCCATCAATTAGGATATTGATTCTATTTCAGAGATTACTAGCTGAGTTACTAGCCTCAGCATAACACCACCCTCTTCCAATCCTCTACTGTCCAATCCTTATGAGCATAGGCAAAATCAAGACGTGCTTTCTGATGCCTATCAAAGAGAAGAGGGCATTTGGACTTGACTACAGCCTTCATACCAGCTTTCTTCAAGTAACAATGAACTGTGGTGGCAGAGAGTGGTTCATTGATGATGTTGGTAAGTGCTTGAGTAACCTGAACAGCAGTTTCTGCCTTGCCAGAAGTGATGAGATGCTGAGCATGATGGATGTTGGTAGGGGAAAGTTTGACTGGACGACCTCCAGTAGACTTGGCAAGAGTAGAACACTTTTTAGAGCAGATTCTGGATATGGTAGACCGGCTAACACCAGTTTTCCTAGAGATTTCTTCTCCAGATTGACCACTGGTGAGCATAGAAAGGATGATTTTCTTCTGAGTAAGAGAAAGTGATTTAACCATGGTTGTGGTTGAAAGCAATGAAGTGTGTGAACTTTTTTAAACTCAGACATAATGTTTATATGTTTATCTGTGTTTGTACCACCAAATATTTGTAATTATCCTTTATTTAGTAGTACTAATTCAAAAGCTCCAAAACCCTTTCAATGGTGTTACCATTTTATGTTGCTTGTAACTCAACCACATTTGGACCAAATCACGTGATATAGGGGGCAATTTTGTAGCCAAGAGTATGTACTATCTTTCTCTCCAGCAAAGCTTGATGTGATTATTCCAGGTGATTGCAGTGCACTTTGCGCACTGCATCAGGGTTAGTTATTGAAAGGGTTTTGGAGGTCACTGTATAGGTGAGGAGATTGCGCACAGACCAGGAAAGAAAAGGAAACTATCTAGAATGTTCCAGAGGATTCCTAACTATAAGTGGTAACCTTGGGCTCCGGTACTTCAAGGCAAAACGGAAGAATTCGGAAAACGGAAACTATAGGAACAAGAAATCGGAGAGAATAGGAGATGATTGGAAAGAACAGGAAAAAGATGGGGGTTTCACTGAAACCATAACAGCTAGTAACCTATGAAGTAGAGGCAATGGTAAATGCCAATACATCTTCTGGGTAATCCTAAGATGATTACGACAAGGATGGTCATCTCCCAATAAAGGGTATTGACGTGTCTGTACGGGACTTCCTGCTGGATGGTAGCAAGGAAGACAAGCAACTGGTAAGTCACACCTCAATGTGGGACGAAGGCCCTAAGGACTGTGGCCTGGAGTACTGGAATGATGAGAATCTCACTCCCTGTGAGCGGCTTGCTGGTTACTAGGCTTGGATTGCGTAGAACTAGCTAAGGTACAGGAGTGAGAAGTCTACCTATTTATAAATAGAAGGATTGCACACAGACCAAGAAAGAAAAGGAAACTATCTAGAATGTTATGGAGAATGATAGCTATAACAGGTAACCCTTAGCTCTGGTGCTACAAGGTAAAATGGAAGAACTTGGAAATCGGGAGAAATAGGAACAGGAACCAGGAAAAATAGGCACAGGAATCAGGAAAAGTAGGTGACCATTGAAAAGGATAGGGGAAGGAGAAAAAACCATAACATTACCCCCTTTGTAGTATTCAGCTCACTGAGCTGAATTAGTTTCACCTTCAGAGGAAGAGTTTTCCTTGACAACCCAGGTGGAAACGGGAGGGTTAGTAGAGACATTGGGACAATAGGTGATCTTATGTCCTCTTTCTCCACACCCTTCACAAGGGAGACCTCAACACTCATTCTTTCTATGACCAGTGGCCCATAAGAAACACTTAGGGCAACAATATCTAAGGCACTCTATGTACCAATGTCCCCAATGTTGGCATTTGAAACATTGTCCTTGTCGACTAGGAGAGTTGGGAAGGAGATTGATGTCGATGGGGGAGTTCAGTGTCCCAGAAGGAGACAGTGGAGGCAGTGGAGTAGATGGACAGGATGCCAGATGGTCAGGAAGGGGATGCATCCATTCAGGTTGGGGAGTCCACATGGGTCTAGTGGGATCAGGTATCGGAAGAGCAGGAGTATCATCATAGGACAAGAGATGAGGTTGTGTGGAAACTGAGTAAGGGGTTGGTTGGCATTGAGGACAACGATGAGGTCTGTGAGCAGGAGCAGGAGGGGAAGGTAATGATGGGGGACTGGGTGAAGGAAGCAAAGAGAGGAGGAAACGGGGCTCTACCCTGTTAGTGGTAGTCAGGGGGTATCCCTGATAATGAGTCTCTTCAGTGGGGGTGAGTCCGTCAAGAAGAGATTGAAACATGGGGATGGTGGAAGACAGGATGTGGTTCATGAAGAACCAGAAGCCCTCAGAATGCATGAGGTCAAGGAGGTGATCCAATGTCTGTTGGGTAGAATGGTCGATAGCTCGCATAAATGCAGAGCCAGTCCCAGAGTGAGAGCGTTGGAAGAGCAGATCAGTAGTATAGATTTGATGGTACAAGCATACCATCGTCTGCAGCAAGGTCACTTGACCCCAAAGAGGATCATGTTCAATGCAGAATAGAGGGTGAGGATCGGTGAGGATGGTGCCAAAGAGAATAAAGTGATAAGAGACTGGGAGACGTTCAGCATAGATGGTGAGGGATGACATAGTGGGGAGTAAAGGTGACAGATGAATGGAGGTGAAAAGTGGTATAGTGGAGTTCTAAAGACGTTGTTGAGCTTTATACTCTTTGAGCACTTCAGAGGCATTGCCTAAGTTAGACTCCGGTTCCCAGGTATTTTCGGCAGAGGAGTATCCTTTCCATTTCATGAGATATTGTTTCTGTCCCCATGTTCCATGGTGATTAAGGATATCTTTGACTTCCCACTCTTCTTCACCTTCTATCTCTTCCAATGGTGGTTTTAGGAAATTAGGTCTGTGTTCAGGCATTTCCTGATAGGACGATAAGAGCAATGCATGAAAGACATTGTGGATTTTCCAGGACGGGGGTAAATGGAGTTCGTAGGCAAGGGGAGAGATGACCTTGGAAATCTCAAAAGGTCCCTCCCATTGTGGAAGGAGTTTCCTGGATGTGTGTCAGAAGCGAAGGTTTTGGGCTTCGAGCCAAACCTTGTCTCCGACCTTCCAGGGTTTGAACTTCAAAAAGGTCCATTCCTTCATGATCTGAGTGGAATTCTTGTGAGCCGCTAAGGCTTCTTTCTGTGCTTCATCCATAATGGAAAGGCATTTTTCCAGGGCTGGGATAAACGTCTTTCCGAGAGGGGGATATCCCCTCAGTTCATATCCAAACATCAGAAAGAAAGGGGTTTTCTGGGTAGATGAATGGACGTTGGAGTTATAGGAAAATTCGGCCATAGGGAGAAGATCCAGCCATTTGTCAGGTCAACCTTCAGAGAAGATTCTGAGGTAGGTTTCTAAGGATTGGTTCGCTTGCTCAGTTTCCCTGTCAGTTTGTGGGTGATAAGCAGTAGAAAGATGGAGGTTGTAATCAAGGAGTCAGGAGAGTTCCTGAGCGAAAGCAGAAGCAAACTGAGGACCTCTATCAGAAATGACTGATGAATGAAGTCCGAATTGAGGGAAGACTTTCTCCAAAAAGAGCTAAGCTACCCCCTCCGCATCAATGTTTTTTGAGCATGGGGAGAAAATTACCCCCTTCGTAAGGCCATTGTCAACCATGACTAGAATAGAATTAAAACCCTAAGAAACAGGAAGATCCATGATAAGATTGACAGAGATCTGTTCAAAGGGGTGAGAAGCCATGGAAGGGATCAGGGACAATGGAGGGACAGTTGGATGGGTATTGACTTTATTCTGCTGACAAATAGCACATCCAGAGACAAAGTGGTGAACGAACGTAGAGAGACCTGGCCACCAGAAGTCATGGGTGATGAGAGTGGCAGTGCAAAAGATGCCACCATGGCCACCAGCAAAGGAGGAGTGGATAGAGGAGACAATGTCGTGGCAGAGAGATTCAGGAACATAGAGTCAATGTTTATAGTAGAGTTTGCTGTCATCGAAGGTCCAATCCAGGAGAGTAGAGCATGGGAATAAGGGAGAACCCTGGAGACATTTGTCAATAGCCGAGAGAACCAAGGGATCAGAGGAAGAAGATCGAGTAATCTTATCTGAGAGAGCCAAGTCAATATGTCGAATAAAGACATCGTCAGGGAGGAGAGTGACTGCCTGGTTATTGTCGGTCATATCGACATGATCATGGCAGGAAAGAGCATCAGTGGGCCCCATCTGGGAACCAGGCTGATGAACGAAATGGAGATCGAAGTCCTGGAGGAATAAAAGCCAATGAGCTTGGCAATGGGAGAGCTTCCACAGTTCTCGGAAGTAGGATAGATTCTTATGATCAGTGAGAACTGTGATGGGAAGCAATGTTCCTTGGAGATAATGTCACCATTCATAGAGAGCATGAATGATGGCAAGTAACTCCTGATCATAAATGTCGTAGTTACACTCGGCGGGAGATAGGGTTTTAGACAAATAAGCGCAGGGATGAAGATCCCTGTTGGTGTCCTTCTGCATAAGGACACCTCCAGTAGCCATGAGAGAGGCGTCAGTCATTAAGAAGAAAGGGGAAGTAGTATCAGGAAGGCGAAGGACAGGGATGGACATAAAGATTTGTTGAAGGGTATGGAAAGCAGTTTCGTGGGAAGTAGACCATTCCAAAGCAGTCAATTTCTTAGTGAGGTCGATGATGGGTTGAGCAATGGTGGAGAAGTTAGTGATAAACTTTCAGTAGAAATTGCAGAACCCCAAGAAGGATCAAACTGCTTTTACGGATGTAGGGGGTTGCCATTCTTGAATGGCCTTCAACTTCGTAGGGTCCATAGAGGCTTGATGATGTCCAATGACCATCCTGAGATATTCTACTTTGGTGATGTCGAAGGAACACTTTGAGATCTTTAAGGAAAGATGAAGGTCCTTAAGACATTGGAGGACATGTTTTGTTCGTTCGGTATGTTCGATGGGATTGGAAGAGTGAATGAGGATGTTGTCCATATAGATGACTACCCATCCCTCAGAGATGAGGTCATGGAACCCATCGTTCATGAATGCCTGGAACATGGCCAAAGAGTTGCATAACCCAAAGAACATAACCGTTGGTTCAAAGAGGCCAAACAGCATTATAAAAGCTGCCTTCCATCGATCTTCTGGTTTGATAAGAACATTATTATACCCCCACCACACGTCGAATTTGGTAAAGATTGTCGAGTCCTTTAGCTTATCCAAAAGATCAGATATGAGAGGGAGGGGATAAGCATTTTTGACTGTATGCGAATTCAGATACCTATAATCTTGACAGGGACGTAGGGAGCCATCCTTCTTTGGGACAAAGAAGAAGGGAGATGCCTGAGGGGACTTAGATGGTACAATTTGCCTGGTTCTGAGGTGTTCATCCACAAACTCCTTATACATCTCCATCTCTTTAGGGTTAAGGGGATAGACCTTAGCGACTTTCAGGACAAAGGAGTCGTCTAAGTCTATTCCATGATCAAATGGATGAGATGGGGGAAGAAGGTCATGAGTCTTTTCTTCGAATATCGACGCATACTCTTTGTATTCTGGAGGAAGGACCTTTTCTTTCTTAGGTGCGGTGATGGCAGCTTCAGTGGTGATGGTAGTTTTTCACAGTGATTCTACCAGATATCGTTGCTCTAGGGCCTCTCCCTCGGCATTATGATTTTCAGGTAGGGCAGGGATAGTGATGATTCAGTTCATCCAATCGATTCTGGGGTTCACCTTAGTAAACCAAGGGATCCCTAGAATTGCTCGATCCTCTCCACAATTTAGCATGAGGAAATGGATGACTTCCTCTTGTCCTGCTATGTATGTTTATGGCTAGGAAGGTTTCCTTTCGGACAAACCCTCCTTTATTAGCAGATCCGTTGGCATTAGAGGCTTTTATTGGAGAGGGAAGTCACTTGGTGGGGAGTTGATACTTTGCAACAGTGATCGGATCGATGAAGTTTTCGGTGGCTCCAGAATCAAGAAGAGCCTTGATTTCAGCGGTTTTCATTCTGTGAGAGAGAGAGATGGGAATGTGAATAGATTTCTCTTTCTTACTGGTACAAATAATGGGAGCAGAACGTTCAGGAGAAGATGCTGATGCTTTCCTCCATTCTAAAAACCCTGGATCCTTTCATCAAGGGTCATCTTCGAAACTCTCTCCTCATCTCCCTCGAAGCATGCCTGTAAAACTCGTATGAGTTCCTTATGATCTACCTTTTGTCCTTTGAGGACTTTCAGGTACTTGTCTAAATCGGAAGATGGGGGGGGTTCTGGTGCCTTCAGAGGTTCAGGAGTGGAGATGGTTGTGGCTCTGGTTTGGCTTCGGAAGGGGTTGTTAGACCATAGTGGAGTAGACCCTTCCACTTTCTTGTCATCCCAAGGGTGATTTCAAGTAGTGCAACCCTTCTTGTGACAAATAAAGCAGCGCCCTTCCTGGATGTGGCAAGCTTTTTCTATTGGAGAGAGTCGAATAATGTCGACTTCCATGGCATTGGGATCCCTCCTATCATTACAGAAGTTCCTCCACCCTAGACCTTTCTGCATATCTTTAATACGTTCTTGCTGTGCATTGAACTTGCTGGCTTGTTCCATCCACCCTTGGAACATAGTGGGGACGGTAGCCATAGAGAGGATATTGGTAGTAATCTTTTTGTCTAGTCCTCTCCTGAAGTATTCAATGAGGGCTTCTTCATCAGCGAGTCCGGTTTGAGCTGCAGCAAGAGAAAAGTCTGCAATGTATTTGGCAAACCCATCCTTGTCTTTGGTATTCTGAGTGAGGTTACGGATGGTCCGTCGAGCTTTACTAGCGGTGTCATAAGGGAAGAAGGTTTTAGCGAAGTCAGCGGCCATGATATTGAAGGTTTGATGGTCATCAGGGATAGTAGGACTTTCCAAACGATAGAACCAACCTTTGGAGAAAACCTTTCCTCTTCCTTTACTCATCTTATTGAGTGTAGTAAGCATCATTGCCTTATTGTCATAGAGGTCTCCATTCATCTTGAAGTATGCCTTCATAGCAAGCATCCATCATACAGCATCCTCAGATTCTCCTGAGAAGTCATTGAGGAGTCCAGCTTTAAGTTCCGTAGTCTTTGCCATAGCTTCTCTTCGTCATCTGAGGTACTTGGCTACCCTCTAAGCTTCTTCTGCTTCTATGGCACATCTCTGTCCTCAAGAAGCTTCTACTCTTCTCTGAATCTCTTCTTCATCAAGTCCTTCCTTGGCGAGTCTCTGGGCAAGATTTCAATCTTGGTCGTCGTCAAACTCCTGCTCCCGATCAACCTCCTGTTGTGGGTCTTGTTTGATGTCAATGGGAGTCTCCTTGTGAGACAGTTCTGGGAGTGATGTGGTTCGCTTGAGCAGGATAGAAGAAGATGCGAAGGCAAAGGGTATGGTGTAAGGGTTAAGGGATTTCTTCTTCTTCTGGTAGGGCGTGGGGTCCACGGGTCTGCACAGTGGAATAATGGTGGGTAAAGGGTTCCGTCCGCTAAGTAGAGGAAGGTGAGGAGAGCTAGTTCTTTTGTTATGCTGAGGCTAGTAACTCAGCTAGTAACCTATGAAGTAGAGGCGATGGTAAATGCCAATACGTCTTCTGGGTAATCCTAAGATGATTATGACAAGGATGGTCATCTCCCAATAAAGGGTATCGACATGTCCATATGGGACTTCCTGCTGGATGGTAGCAAGGAAGACAAGCAACTGGAAAGTCACACCTCAATGTGGGATGAAGGCCCTAAGGACTGTGGCCTGGAGTACTGGAATGATGAGAATCTCACTCCCTGTGAGTGGCTTGCTGGTTACTAGGCTTGGATTGTGTAGAACTAGCTAAGGTACAGGAGTGAGAAGTCTACCTATTTATAGATAGAGGGATTGCACACAGACCAAGAAAGAAAAGGAAACTATCTAGAATGTTACGGAGAATGATAGCTATAACAGGTAACCCTTAGCTCCGGTGCTACAAGGTAAAACAGAAGAACTCGGAAATCAGGAGAAATAGGAACAGGAACTGGGAAAAATAGGTACAGGAATCGGGAAAAGTAGGTGACCATTGGAAAGGATATGGGAAGGAGAAAAAACCATAACAGACAGTGAGAGTGGGTCTATGTCAGGGAGAGGAACGAGGTAAGTAGCTTCAGAAAGGTCAAAGGGAAAAAGAGGTTTGATGCCATGAACAATAAAATAAGGGGATAGACCAGTAGACTGGAGTATGGTAACTCATTCAGCCTAAAAGACCAAGTGAGCAGCAAGATGCCAGCAAGACTCCCCCCCTGGAAGGTTTTAATGATGGCCTCCTGGACATCAAAATGGTGTCTTTTGACTATACCATTTGCTTGGGAGTTGTAGGGGGAGATCCAGATGTGGCGAATTTTGTACTGGTCTGACAGTATGTCGAGTGCCTGAATAAATGCTGGTCCATTGTCAGTAACAATCTCAGATAGAGGATCCCATTGATAGAGGATATCCTCAAAAAAGAGAGCAGCACCATTTTCTGAGCATAACATGTGCCACTCTGGGTAGGATGTGAGCATGCAGCATGCTTGGACTATAAACCTGTAACTGGCTGATTTCAGGATTAGCATAGTATTAATATGGACTTTTCAAAATAGTCTGCCAACAACTGGTATGAAGGGGGGAATATGAAATCTACTTGTCTGCCAAATCTGGCATTCATGACAAGTCCAAACAAACCATTTTACATCATTGACCAGCATGGGCCACCAGAACCAGAGTAAAAGACAGCTCTGGACTGTGAACACACCCTTATGACCAAGGTCATCATGTGCTTTTTTGATGAGATGAAAGTGTTGGTGTTCTGGGTATGACTAGTTGGTGGTAGCCATGGGGTTCATGATGCCAAAGATAACCATTGAGGATAAAGAACTTGGAGGCTGAGTTGACAAAGGACTGAGAGTCCATGTCTGACATATCAGCAGGGC
>JBBPMM010000566.1:0-18398 GCA_038090335.1 Solioccasus polychromus
TTACGACCTAAGCCGTAGCGCGGACGTGATAAAATACAAAGAGGACGAACTAGAAAAAGGGAAAGACTAAGTTGGGCATCTCATTAAATGACGAAGGACATAATCAAATGGAAGAAATGGAAATAATTGGGACAAAGGAGAACTGAGACACAGGTGAGACACGGGCGATCATACGGGTATGACGTATCGTGACACTTCTCCCCTACGTTCGCGTTCTCTCTCCATCCGAGTCGCCGTCATATCATTTTCTCGTCCCAGCAACATTCGCATTGTCTCCTTCTCGCGCTGCTCGTACCTTCTCTGCTTTACCCCTCGTTTACGATCCATCCTTGTTATCCGGGTGCTATTTGTGTCATCACCAAGAGGGTCGTGTGTCCACCTCATCATTTCGCACCGTCCGTGCTGTCCCTGCAACGCTTGGGCCATCCCCTCATTGCCTTCATCATCTCCGTACTGCTTGCGCCATCCATGCGTCGTATTGCCGTCGCCGCGTAGTTCGCACCGTCTCCGTAATGCTTCGGCCATCCCCTTGTCCCACCCCTCACGCTTTTCTGTTGTTACCGCAATGTTTGCATTATCCCTTTATCGCCTCTATGCCATTCACAATATCTGCAGTCGAGCAGAGCGTCCCAAAAAAAAAAAAGACGCATGGTGTATTAGTGGTTAACATTGAACAACGGCGATTATACACCGAATGAGCGTGCTCGCACCCGATCCAAACGATTCTTTTCAGCGCCCGAGGATTTTTGCGACAAGTTTGAGATGTGCGGGAGTCCCTGAACGCGAAGCAGTCCCTGGGAACCCGTTCTAGCACGATCCCGGGCCGATTCGCGTTTCGGCGTGCGGGGCACGAGGAACCATCTGTCGGGCGATCACGGTGGGTCGATCAGATGTGGGTCGCAGAAAAGTGAAAAGCTAGGCACGAGGGTGTCGGCGGACGACCTTTTGGAAACGCACAATACGGTTTGATCTTGTGAACGTTTTTCCGAGGACGACACGGAAAGAACGATTGTGCGCAGCGTCGTTCGCATCGCATCCAAGGACTTCCTCCCGGGATGCTATGACGACGTATAAACGACTTGAATTCGCCCCGCCTTGTATCCAGAGAATGCAGGGCCTTGAACATCCTGTACAGGGCTCCAACTCCGCCTCTGTGTTTCGCCGACGTCATTGGCGTGCCTCCTGAGTTGTACATTTACTCAAACGCGTGGCCACTGGCACAAGGATTCTGGGTATGGATTGCAAGTAGGTACACGAGAGACCAAGCACGCTAGTTGGTTTCGGAATAGGTATAATATGTACTAGCGAAGCCGACCCGTCCGTTGGTCGTATCATACACGCTGTAAAAGCGTTCTCTGAAATACAAACGTCGATACCAGCTCCGAAATGTGTATGAGACGTGGACGCACAGAAACGTATATCCATTAATAAAGTCGAGGCCAAACCCAGAGTCGTTGCCGATGTCGCCGACGACTAGGTAGATGGCGCTAGAGTTCCCTCCGATAACATTATTGAGCGAACGGGGCCAAATCTGGGCGTTGGGCAACAGGTCGTACGATCGGTCCCCAATTCCGAATGTCAACGTCTCCAACTTGTTGTATTGGTCCGCCTTGATGTAGAGTAAGCCAACGGACTCGTCCAAGACAGCGCCCGTCTTGGACTTGTACTTCTGGAACGCATCTGCGCCCAGGACGCCATGTCAATGGTCGCTGTTAATCGGACTGAGCGGGCCACTCACCTGTGGCGATGAGGATGAGCGTAGTACCGGTATCGATGATTCCAGCGGTGGTCTTGAGGATCGTTTCACCACCATAACTGATAGACTGGTTGAAACCCCAGTATGTGGAGGCAGGCGAGGTCGTAGTGAGCGGAACATAACCAATGTCCTGGGTAATCACCGAACTGTTGTAACCGCCAAACGTGAGCTCTCCGATGCTCGTCGGTTCGGAAGCTGGAACAAAGTAGACGCCAAGCACCTCCTGCGAAATTGTCTTCTGAGAGTAAAGGTTATCCGATACCGTAGGGACCGTGAACGTATTTTGAACGGTATCGCTGGTCAAGTTGACAGGACCGACGCCGAGTATGCCATCGACACCTTGAAAACCGCTAGACAAGCTCGCCACGCCGATGGACTGGTTGGTAACAATCAGGTCAGGGGAGAGCGTGACGGTATCAATCCACTCTTCTCCAATAAAGCTTCCGGAACCATAAGATACTTCCTACGGCTACCGTGAGTTCGAAATTCAACGTGGATGGGATACCAAAACAAGGGACATACGACGATATTTCCGGTATTGATACTTGTATGTGTGTGGACGTATGATTTATTAGCGCCAATCCAGGTGTTGGCACTACCGGTGTCGATAAAGAGCGTATCTAGGATTGTCCAATATCAGCTTGGATGTCGTCTTCAAACCAACCATCTACATACAGTTCGTCGGCGGGCTGCCAACACCAATCGTGGCAGAGTAAATGACCAAGCTATTGTTAACATTGAACGAAGACTGGCTGCGTTTGCCGTACTGCACATCTACATGTTTCATGGCCTGAGCACGGGCGCGGTCCTTTTCAGCAATGTTGGCGATGCCACGCCCATTGAGTTTCGTCGCGAAGCGAAGGACCCCTTTTCCAGTATGATGACTGAGAGGGTTCGCGTCTACAACGGACAGCGTGAACAACACAAGAGACGCAAGGGTTTTAGAGAAGAACATCGAAAACCTGGAGTGTGGCTCTTGAAATTCAACTCGATTTTTTTTTTATATAAAAAAACGGGTCTTTTAAATTGAGAGCTCGCGCCGGTGCAAGCGTTTCGGCTTTGATTTCTGAGGCCGTGATGGGAATATTATTCGGAGATGGCGCCGTACACTGAGATATGACACGATTCGCACACGATGCATATTTGTCCTGCTATCGATCGCACCTTCAGTTACTGGGCAGAAGAGATACAGTACACCAGCAGCCGTTCGGAGAAGACGAAACATTCTCACCGTTGGAATGAATGCCGCAGATTTCCTGGGCATTATGAGATTAATGGTCGTGTCAGATTCACAAGTTGAAACAGCACCTACGGATATACCGGGTTGTAACGCTAATATAGTCGGAGAACGATGCATTTAGTATCGATCCATCCTAGGGGAGCAAGGGGACGAAGATCGTGCATGATATCCTGTTCACGAATGATGTGATACTCTATCAAACGGCTGATCCCGTAGAGACAGACTCGAGACAGTCAACTTGAATACGTATAGGACGGCATCGCTGGCATGACAAACGGAAGATGGTGTCGTGTGGTGTATGTCTCGGTGGGTATTACTGATTGTGCATACGTCAATCCTATGGCTCAGAATGATCATCGCGAGAAAAAAGGAGGGAACATTGCAACTCACGGTGAAACTCGATCGATGATTTTGGAATTGAGAACGTTACAGTGCTTGCGAATGACCACAATTAATGAACGCACCCGACGACGTTTTGAAAGACAAAGGATACATTCCTTATACCACATAATGGAACTTTAGCCTCAGTGCTGACCATTTCCTCCTTTGAACTAGAGCATGAGGTACGCAGCAGTAGACACTAATACATGGCATCAGGTTGAATATCGCCCGGGGATAGCACGGAAAACGAACGACACTTACGACGTCCCCCTTGTGACATCCAAGAATCCTCCCACTAGCCATTACTATGACAACGCGTGAAGACACTGACAAAATCAAATTAGTATGTACAAGTACAGGGCTTAGACTTTCGACTTCTTGAACAGATATGGGAATCAGAAAACTAGTTCCAACTCCGCCATTACATTTCGTTGACGTCGCGCAATCGGATGGATGCGCGCCGATAGAGCGGGGCAGCGGGAGAAGCTGCCAAAGGGGAACCACGCGGCAGAAGAGTTTGCGGAAGGGCTACGACTACTTACTGGCCGGGACTCCTGCCACCACGGGAGGGACCGTGCTCAGATCCAACCTGATGGACCCCACTAGTACACCGCTGAACGTTCACTCGATTTCAAACTTCGCGGAGCAACTGTGCAATAGTGCAATGTCGATTTTGTATATAAAAATAAGAACGAGGCTGCTGGCTAGTGTCGGCATAAGTGTAGCGCGTGCTGGCGAAGCTTCTGCGCCCGTCGGTGGTGTCAAACACGTCGTAGAAGCGTTCCCTGTAAGATGTACATCAGCACTACCCAATTGTGCACGGACAAGCTTGGAGATGACGCACAAAAGGTATATCTACTAATAAAGTCTAGGCCAGACCCAGAGTCACTATTGCTGTCAGCGACGTTAAGGTAGATCGCTTCGGAACCCCCTCCGATGGCGTGTTGAGTGATCGAGGCCACATCTGGGCATTGGGCGATAACCTACATGACCGACTTCCCACATTAAACGTCAACACCTCCAACTTGGCATACTTGGCTGTATTGATACAAAGCATACCAACAGCGTAATCCGTGACGCTGCCCGTCTTGGACTTGGAAAGCATCTTCGGGCCCAAATGCCATGTCAATGATCAACGTCAGTCGGACAAAGTAGATCACTCACCGGAAGCAATGAAGATGAACGCAGTGCCCGTATCGACGATACCAGTGGTGTTCGAAAAGATCGTTTCACTACCGTAACTGATAGATTGGTTGAATCCCCAGTAGCCGGACGATGGCCCCGTCGTGACGACCGGAACATAACTAATGTTCTGGGTATCACTGACCAAACGTGAGCTCTCCAGTGCTCGTCGGATTAGGAGCTGGGAACTCCATCAACGCGTTGTAAACCATGAAAGAAATGCTATCGAGTGAACGAACTCAGTTCGTGAACAACGGACTTTATTCGGGATGATTTACCTATCGAGTGAACGAACTACGTACTAGTTAGCTCGAGTAGGTAGATATTGTACAAGTCTTTAACTCACCTCAGTTCGTGAACAACGGACTGAGGTGTTCGACCAAAATACAAAGTACTTATATACGAAAAGTAACTGAATAGTGTAGAAAAGGGGATAAAGGATCTAGTAGAGATCCGAGCATAGGATGAAGAGAAATATTAAATACGCGGTAAGTACAATGTGCTCGTATGACGAAGACAAATGACGGAGGAATGTAAACGTAGTGCGCCATGTGCAGTCCGGTAGTCCGGTCGGCCCGGTGTCGTGGCTGCGCGCGTGATTGCTAATTCCAACAAACCATTCGTCAAGTTTCCCGCGCCGATAGATTGTTCGCTAATAGCCAAGTCTGGAGAGAGCGTGACAGTGTCAATCCACTCCTCTCCCGCAGAATATCCGGTTCCATAAAAGACACTCTATAGTCATCGTGATATGAATGTCGAGATAAAAAACAAGGGACATATGATAGCATTCCCGGTGTTAATACTGGGTATTGGCACTTCCAGTATCGATCGAGAGTGCGTCTGCAATCGCCCCTGGTCGGCTCAGATGTTGGCCTTGAACAAGAACTCAAAAATTTATGTACAGTTCGTTGGCGGGCTGCCAACACCCAACTATGGTGACCATGCTATCAGTGACATCAAAGGAAGATGTAGAAAAAACTCTGTAAAGCTGTAGAAATGGTAGTAGTCACTATATTAAGAGTAAGTAATGATGGTGAGTAAAGTACTGTACCTGTAGAAATAGTAGTAGTCACTAAAGAAAAATAGCTAAACTACCAAAGGTTCTTATGTAATCCAGTGGTTGTACAACCACCCACCATACAGTATGTCAAATGCCCAACAGAAGATCCACCTTTTGAAACAGACTGGACTGTTACAGCAAGAGGAAAGCCTGCTTGACTTACAGAGGTTATCATCTGAGGGTAGCTCACAAATGATAATGGTAGAGGTTAAAGACTCTATTTGAACTCAGCTGTGGAGTTTGAATATTTAACTACATACTAATATGGTAATTACTACTTATAGTAAGCTTATGTAGTCCATTGAAGTGCTAGCTACAATAGCACACATTCAACACTCCCCCTTGCTAAGTGTATCATATGAGCACGTAAGCAAATGTGTGCAAATCATTAGTCTTTATAGAAGACTAGCCCAAGTTGGGAACAAAGTTCAGTGAACTTGATGTGGCCTAGGTTCTTGGTGAACATGTCTGCAGGGTCATATTGACCTTCAATGAAGAATAGTTCAATATGTTTCTTTTCAATGTGCTCTCTGATTTCATGCCACTTGATCTCAATATGCTTGGATCTTTGCTCAGTGATGGGATTAGAGGCCATGAAGATGGAGCCCTGGTTATCACCACATAGTGGGATAGGAGCCAACTTGTATCCAAGTTCTTCGAGTAGTTGTCGCAACCACGCGATCTGGTTTGAGCAGTCTGAAAGGGATACATATTCAGCTTCGGTGGATGAGTATGCAACACTGTCTTGCAGGTGCAATTTCCAACTGAATATCCCATTTGCTAACTTTATAAACCAGCTGTTACGCTGAGGCTAGTAACTCAGCTAGTAACTGGCAAGATATACGCGGTGGTATATGCTGATATGGCAATGAGGTAATCCCAAGATGATTATGACTAAGATGGTCGTCTCCCAATAGAGGGTATCAACGCGTCCATACGGTAAGTCCTGTACCATTGCGATAAAGATGATCAGTTGGTATCTCACTCCTCGATGAGTGATGAGACTCCTTAGCATAGTAGCTGAGAGTACTGGAATGGTGACGATGGTCTCGCTTGTCCTGAGCAGCTTGCTGGTTACTAGGCTTAGATTGCATAGAACTAGCTAAGGTACAAGAGAGAAATGTCTATCTATTTATAGGTAGAAGGAATGCACTGTAGAGGTTGATACACCTCTACGTGTATAACCTTATGTTTTCTATGTTTCCATCACTCGAACACTTTACTTACCTACGTTTCACAATAGTCCGGTTCGACGGTCTACACAGTCCATGACAGACCGGTCGGACTAGTGTGCACACCGAACGGACTAATCTTAACCACCTTTTCTTACCTTGTTACTATTTTTGTAAGTTCCCCTATCCTTACTTGACCTTTCGGTTCGTAGCTCCGATGTCACCTTAGATGTTCGGGCTACTCGGGACCGAGTCGGGATTTTCTGTCACCACCCGTCAGGGTCGGTATTTCATATTCCCGGTCTCGACCCATTCCTTTTATATTATCAGGTACATAGACCATGCATCTCTCCATACCTACGTAGAAGTCCGAGTATGCCCAGACTATAAATTTTGTACTCGTCATTTGAAATGACAGCAGCTTTCTACCATTTGCTCACCACCATCACCGTCACCATTGGGATACCGCTCCCTCACCGTTTTCACCGTCTACCGCACCGTTTCTCTTGACTGAACCGCCAGTCTTAACGTATTTTAACGACTTACACCGACCGGACTACCGTCTATGACCATCCGGACTGTGTCTGGACTATACTCGTTCGTGCCCACCTTCGTTCTAGGACTAACCCTTTGCTCTAGAGTCCCTCTGGGGCGAACATATCGCTCCCCCATCACCCACAGACTACTCCCAGGTGGCCAGGACTAACAGTCCACTCAACCACCTTTCAGGTCTTTTCAGCGCACAGACCAAGAACAAAAAGGAAACTATCTAGAATGTTCCGGAGGATTCCTAACTATAAGAGGTAACCCTTAGCTCCAGTGCTACTGGGTAAAATGGAAAGACTCGGAAAGACAGGAAATCTAGGAAGCCGGGAAAAGTAGGAAGTAATCGGAAGGATTTGGAAGAAAAAGATAGGGGTTCAGGAAACCGTAACACCAGCCAATTTGGGATCAGTGGGTGTTTGGATCTGAACCCCAGTCCGAGTCTGAGAAAGCTATCAGGCCTGCCTGGCTTGAACCATCATATACAAGGGAGTTGTTACGGTTCTACTGAGATCCCTATTTTCTTTCCTATGTTTCCTACTTTCCCCGACCCTCATGTTCCTGTTTCTCCCGTTTCTGATTTCTTCCATTTTACCTCGTAGCACCGGAGCTAAGGGTTTCCCAATATAGTCTACATTCTCTGGAACATTCTAGATAGTTTCCTTTTCCCTCCTGGTCCATGTACCGCCCCTCTACATATAAATAGGTAGACCTCTCTCCCCTGTACCTTAGCTAGTTCTACGCAATCCAAGCCTAGTAACCAGTAAGCCGCTCAGGAAGAGTGAGACCCTTGTCAATATTCCGGTACTCTCAGCTACTACACTAAGGAGTTTCCTCACTCATTGAGGAGTGCGGTACCAACTGATCATCTTTCTTGCCACTGTGCAGGATCTCCCATATGGACGAGTCAATACCCTCTATTGGGAGACGACCATTCTCGTCGTAATCATTCTAGGATTACCACAACGATGTATCAGCATATACCATTGTGTATATCTCATCAGTTATTAGTTGAGTTACTAGCCTCAGCATAACAAAAGAACTAGCTCTCTTCACCGTCCCCTTCTACAGCAGATGGAACCCCTCTATCCATCATTACCCCACCTTGTAGTCCTGCCTACCCTTCACCCTACCAGAAGAAGAAGAAAACCCATAACCCTTACTCTATTCCCTATGCCACCACCTCTTCTTCTGTCCCCCTTGAACAAACTACGTCGCTCCCAAACCCACCTCACGAAGAGACTCCCATTGACGTCGAACAAGACCCACAACAGGAAGTTGATTAGGAGCAGGAACTCGATGATGAGCAGGACGCTCAACTTGCCCAGACTTTATCCGCAGAAGGATACGACAACGAAACAGTAAGGAGAAGAGTAGAAGCTTCTCAGGAACAGAGACGTGCTTACGTAGAAGAAGAAGCTTGAAGGGTCGCAGAATATCTCGATCAACGAAGAGTTGAGATGGCCAAGACTACAGAACTCAAGGCCGGACTTCCGGACGACTTTTCTGGAGAATCTGAGGATGCCATACGCTGGATGCTCGCCATGAAAGCATACTTCAAGATGAACAGCGACTTCTACAATGATAAGGCCATGATGCTTACCACGCTCAATAAGATGAGCAAGGGACGAGGAAAAGTATTCTCTGAGGGTTGGTTCTATCGCCTAGAAAGCCCCACCATCCCCAACGACCATCGAACTTTTGCTGTAATGGCCGCTGACTTCGCCAAGACCTTCTTCCAGTTTGATACCACTAGTAAGGCCCGACAAACCATCCAAAACCTTACCCAGAACACAAAGGATAAGGATGGCTTTGCCAAATATGTCGCCAACTTCTCCCTAGCTGCAGCTCAGACTGGTCTCTCTGACGAAGAAGCCCTTATCGAATACTTTGGACGTGGATTGGACAAGAAGATTGCCACTAATATCCTCTCTATGGCTACCGTCCCTACCACACTCCAAGGATGGATGGATCAGGCCAGTAAGTTTAATGCACAGCAGGAGCGCATCAAGGATATGCGAAAAGGCTTAGGGTGGAGGCACTTCTCTAATGATAGAAAGGATCCTAATGCCATGGAGGTTGATGCTATTCGACTCTCCCCAGTCGAGAAAGCTCGACACATCTGAGAAGGGAGGTGCTTCATTTGCCACAAGAAGGGTTGCACCACACGTAACCATCCCCGCGACGATAAGAAGGCAGAAGGATCTACTAATTCCTGATCCAATAATCCCTTCAGAAACCAGTCTAGAGCAGCTGCGGTTGTTGTCCCCAATCCTCCCAAAGCACCAGAGCTCCCCCCATCTTCTGATCTCGACCGATATCTGAAAGTACTGGAAGGGTGGAAGGTCGACCAGAAGGAACTCGTAAGAGTACTCCAAGAATGCTTTGAGGAGGACGAGACGAGGGCATCTAGGATGTCTACTACGGAAAGAATTCAGGGTTTTTAGAACGGAGGAAAGCGTCAGCATCTTCTCCTCCTGAACATTCCGCTCCCATCATCTGTACTAGTAAGAAAGAGAAATCTATTCGAATCCCCATCACTCTCTCATGGAACGAAAACCGCTGAAATCAACGCCCTCATCGATTCGGGGGCCACTGAAAACTTTATCGATCCCATCACTATCGCAAAACACCAGTTCCCTACTAAACGACTTCCCTTCCCTATTAAGGCCTCGAACGCCGACGGATCTACCAATAAGGGAGGTTTTATCTGAAAGGAAGCCTTCCTAGTCGTCAATATGGCAGGATGGGAGGAAGTCATGCGATTCCTTGTATTGAATTGCGGAGGAGATTGAGTTATCCTAGGAATCCCCTGGTTTTCCAAGGTAAACCCCCAGATCGATTGGACCAACCGTACCGTCGACATTGTTACGAATCTACGGACCCCTATTCCTTTTTTTACCTTAGCCATTCTTTTGTTCACAGCACCGGAGCTGTGCATCCCTTTCTTGGAATATCCTCCGGAACATTCTAGTAAGATTACCAATTATGTACTTGGTCTGTGCACCGTCGCAGACCTATAAATACCCTCTACACCTACCATGTACCCTAGCTAGTTCTACGCCTATCAAGCTTAGCAACCAGCAAGCCACCTTAAGGGTGAGACCCACTAGCCCTAGTTCAAGCTGCCTCACATCGGCCTCTTGATCCCTATCGAAAGACTAGGCCTCCAAGCCTTCGTCTTCATCGCTGTAGTTGCCCATTGAGATCTTGCCATCCGATTCCACTTCTTGCAAGAGGGAACCCGCCTCTTCGTCCTGATAATTATAGGGATTTGGCCGCATCCCCGGCATCGCCTATACTACCGGGCTCGTCTCGAACGTCGCCGCTAGGTTGCTGAGCCCTAGCGTAACAAAAGAACTAGCTGCAACCTACGACCTCTCTATCTAGAGACGGTCACCCTCTATCACCACCATAGTACCCCCTCGAGGACCTGCCTACCCCTCGACTTATAGAAAAAAGAAGAAACCCCACGCTGCTCCTTATTCTGACTTCTCCCCTTTCGCTGAAGGACCCTCGCGTAACGCTGCCAATCCAGACTATACTCCAACCCCTTCTGATCTGACCGATTCTTCGGAATCTAGTACCGAAACAGAGGTGGATCCCCTACACCAGTTCGACCAGGAGACTATCGATCGCCTCCTAAGAGAAGAAGAGGAGAGACAACGAGAGGAAGCAGAACGAGAAGAATTCCGACGGCAGGTAGCCGAAGAAAGTAGGAGAATAGCAAGGGAAGAGGAAGAACAGGAAAAAGAAAGAGCCCGAAGAGCGGAGACCAGGAGGATGTCGAGATCTGAACTAAAAGCCGGCCTCCCCGATGACTTCTCGGGAGATTCTGAAGACGCCGTCCAATGGATGATGGCGATGAAAGCGTATTTTTCCATGAACGCCGATCTATATGACGAAAAATCTATGCTCCTAACTGCCCTCAATAAGATGAGCAAAGGAAGAGGAAGAACATTCTCAGAAGGATGGTTCTATAAACTAGAAGACCCTGAAATCCTCGCTGCCGACAAAACCTTTACCAAGATGGCTGAAGACTTCTCTAAAACCTTCTTCCCCTTCGACGTAGCCAACAGAGCCCGACAAACCCTTCGAACTCTCTCCCAGAACACCAAAGATAAAGACAGCTTCGCAAAATACGTCGCAGACTTCTCCCTAGCTGCGTCTCAAGCCCGAGTAGTCGATGAAGATTCGCTTATCGACAATTTTGGACGAGGGTTAGATGAAAAACTGGTAACTAATATCCTCTCAATGAGCAACGTTCCAACAACCCTGAAAGGGTGGATGGAACAAGCAAGCAAATTTCACGCTCAACAAGAGAGGATAAAAGACATGAGGAGGGGACTTGGGTGGCGAAATACTGGAGGGACTAGACGAGATCCAAACGCTATGGAAGTGGACGCCGTCCGACTTTCTCCAGTAGAAAAAGCGAGGCACATTAAAGAAGGAAGGTGCTTCATCTGCCACCGAAAAGGCTGCGTAGCCAGAAACCACCCAAAGGACTCCAAAGAACCGACTCCCCCTCGTCCTCCTCGAAACCCAGCTAGAGCGGCTGCAGTCCCCATGAAGGTCGAAGCAAAGGAACCCTCGGATCTTGACAAATACCTCAAGGTTCTAGAAGGAAAGAAAGTCGATCCAAAAGAAATGATTCGTGTTCTAAAAACATGCTTCAAGGAAGAAGAAGCAGAAGAAACGGTGGCTCGAGTAACTACTCATCAGGATTTGGATTTTTAAAACGGAGGAAAGCACCGGCGTCTTTTCCTCCAGAACGCTTAGCTCCCGTGATTTGTACTAGTAAAAAGGAAAAATCAATTCGAATTCCTGTCACTCTATCTCACGGAACAAAAACCGCCGACGTAAAAGCTCTGTTAGATTCAGGTGCCACAGAAAACTTCCTGGACCCCACCATCATCGCAAAATACCAATTCCCTTGCTCCCGTCTCCGCACCCCAATAAAAGCCTCCAACGTAGATGGAACAATAAATCAAGGGGGAATTATAAGAAAAGAAGTCAAACTTGTTCTTCGAATAGGAACTCAAGAAGAAGTAATTCGCTTTCTGGTACTTCACTGTGGAGAAGACCGAGCAATTCTAGGACTCCCCTGGTTTACAAAAGTAAATCCTACAATCAACTGGGCTACTAGGAAAATTTCCATACCGGACCATCCCACCGGTGACTGGCCAGACAGTCAACGATACCTAATCGAATCCCTTCAAAAGACGACTATTTCCACCGAATCCGCAAAAAAGATTCCCCCGAAAGAACAGACCCTCCCGCAGGAGTATAATTCCTATTCGGACGTGTTCGATGAGAAAACTCATGACCTTCTCCCTCCACCCCGTCCATTCGATCACTCCATCGAATTAGACGACTCCTTCGTTCCTAAGGTCGCAAAAGTATACCCGCTTAACCCAAAAGAACTCCAAACTTGCCAAGACTTCGTCAATGAACATCTACGTACCGGGTGGATCGTCCCATCTAAATCCCCCCAAGCATCCCCGTTTTTCTTTGTAGGAAAGAAAGACGGCTCTCTCCGTCCCTGTCAAGACTACCGATACCTCAACTCCCACACGGTGAAGAACGCATATCCACTGCCTCTCATAGCGGATCTCCTCGACAAGCTCAGAGCTTCCACCATCTTCACCAAGTTTGACGTTCGATGGGGATACAATAATATCCTTATCAAACCGGAAGACCGATGGAAAGCGGCCTTCATCACCCCATTTGGATTGTTTGAACCCACGGTCATGTTTTTTGGACTTTGCAACTCTCCCGCAACCTTTCAAGCCTTCATGAACGATGCCTTCCGGGACCTCCTCTCCGAAGGATGGCTCGTCATTTATATGGATGATATCCTCATTCACTCTGCTGACCAAGAAACACACACCTCCCGGACAAAACAGGTCCTCCAGCGACTCAGAGATCTCCATCTATCCCTTAAGATTTCAAAATGCATCTTCAACGTTGAAGAAGTGGAATACTTGGGGATGATTATTGGGCATCACCAAGCAGCCATGGACCCATCTAAATTAGAAGCGATTCGCTCCTGGGAACCCCCCCGCTCTATTCGTGCCGTCCGATCATTTCTAGGGTTTTGCAATTTTTACCGAAAATTCATTGCCAATTTTTCCTCCATTGCTCAACCCCTCATTGATCTAACAAAGAAGTCCTCCTCGTGGCACTGGGACCAACCTCAACAGGATGCATTCTCCACGTTGAAGAATCTGTTCTTAAAATCACCAGTCCTCCAACTCCCCGATCCACACCTACCTTTCTTCGTCATGACCGACGCCTCTCTAGTCGCCACCGGAGGCGTTCTGATGCAGAACGACGTTAACGGAGATCTCCACCCTTGCGCTTTTCTATCAAAAACCTTATCCCCCGCCGAACGAAACTATGACATCTATGATCGAGAATTGCTTGCGGTCATACACGCACTTTACGAGTGGCGTCATTACCTTCAAGGGACCGGCCACCCCGTCACTATTCTCACAGACCACAAAAATCTTACCTATTTCAGAGAACCCAGAAAACTGTCCTGTCGACAAGCCCGTTGGCTCCTTTTTCTTCAGGATTTCGATCTTTCCTTTACACACTTACCGGCAGCTCGTATGGGACCAGCAGATGCCCTCTCCCGCCTCAACGACGTAGACACCTCTCATGACAATGCAACTGTCACCCTTCTACCCGACTCCATCTTTGTCCGCGCAATCGACACCACCCTCGCGGATAAAATTGCCGCCTCCTCTGCCTCCGACCCCCTTGTCCTTGATGCCCTCTCTAAGTCCCTTTCCGGTTCCCCCCTCTTTCCCCGCTCCATCCTCAACGACTGGACATTCGACAACGGCAAATTGTACTTCAAAAACTGACTCTACGTCCCGCCTTCCCTACGCCACGACCTTGTCGTGTCCTTACACTCCTCCCCTGCCGGGGGTCATGGAGGTATTTTTCGCACCACCCACCTCGTCTCTCGCGACTTTTGGTGGCCTGGCCTCTCCTCCTTCATTCGCCGCTTCATCACTGGTTGTGCAACCTGCCAACAACACAAAGTTAATACCCATCCAACCACACCCCCCTTATCGCCGATTCCCTCCACCGCAACCCGCCCCTTCGAACAAATTTCTGTTGACCTCATTACCGATCTTCCCCTCTCTCGCGGTTTCGATTCTATCATGGTCGTGGTCGACCATGGGCTTACAAAGGGGGTAATTCTCTCACCTTGCTCAAAACAAATCGATGCAGAGGGAGTCGCCCAATTATTTTTTGAAAAAGTCTTCCCTAGGTTCGGTCTCCACTCCTCGGTAATATCCGACCGTGGCCCCCAATTCGCCTCAGCATTCGCCAGGGAATTGTCGCGAATCCTTGATTACGACCTAAGACTTTCCACTGCCTACCACCCCCAAACTGACGGAGAAACTGAGCGAGCCAATCAGTCTTTGGAAACCTACCTCCGCATCTTCTCGGAAGGTCGACCTGACAAATGGGTTGACCTATTACCGATGGCAGAATTCTCCCATAATGCCAACGTTCATGCCTCCACAAAGAGAACCCCGTTCTCCCTCATGATTGGTTACGAACCTAGAGCCTACCCACCTCTGGGAAAAACGTTCATCCCTGCCCTGGAAAAACGACTTTCCCTCCTAGAAGAAGCCCGCACGGAAGCACTTGCGGCTCATCAAAACGCCGCTCGAATCATGAAAGAAAGAATCAACTCAAAGTTCAAACCATGGAAAGTAGGCGATAAAGTGTGGTTAGAAGCCAAGAACCTCCGGTTCCGTCACACCTCACGGAAACTACTACCCAGACGAGAAGGACCCTTTGAAATCTCCAGGGTAATATCACCCTTAGCTTACGAACTGAAACTTCCCCCTTCCTGGAAAATCCACAACGTTTTCCACGCCTCCCTCCTCACACCCTATCGAGAAACTGCTGAACACGGCCCTAACTTCTTAAAACCTCCGTCTGAAGAAATAGAAGGCGAAGAAGAATGGGAAGTAGAAGACATTCTCAATCACCGAGGAACACGAGGACGACGGCAATATCTCATAAAATGGAAAGGATATTCGTCGGCCGAAAACACGTGGGAACCCCCATCCAATCTAGGAAATGCATCCGGAGTTTTAGAAGACTATAAAAGACGACGAAACCTTTAAACTCCGCCCCAACCACTCTTGACCCTCTACAACCATCATGTCTTCCAACGTCACTACCCCCACCACCTTTATCCGAGTCTACGCCCAACGCCTCCCTGACCATCATCGCCGCATTCTTTACGCGGGTATCCTCGCTGACCCGCGAGCACTGTTTCTCATCGAAAAGGACCCCCTGTGGGACCGAGCCATCACCCTCCAGGCCCTGGTACGCTTGTACCATCAGACTCTTACTCACCACCTACTTTACGAACGACTCCACTCCGGAGCGTCCCATACCACCCACCAGACCCTCGCCGATTCCCAAGGGCTCATCCGCCACCACATCCTGGACCTTTTGCACTATGAAGGCTTCTGGGGGTTCGTTAACCGAGTCCCCAACTCCTCCCTCCAACATCTCCTTATACCGCTCATCACCTCTCTCTCCCCCTCCGAGGAAGACGTATACGACGGTCTAGTACCCATTCAGACGTCTCATATTGCCCCCCGACTTGTACCTAGTGGGCCGGCGGCCCCTCCCGCTTATCCGTCACGACGCTCCCCTTCTGCGTCTCCTCCCTATCACCCACGTACGCCGTCCCCGGCTCCTACGGCCTCTCCCATACGAGTCCTTCGTCGGCGAACAAGGCCGGACAGTCCCTACCCTAGGCTGCGGATAGACACCCCACCATCCTCGACTTCCTCTTCCACGTCTTATGGGAGTCCTATCTCCCCCACGCTGTCCTCTCCCCCATCGCAAGTCGACCGGGACACGATCATTGCCGACACTACCCCGGGGACCATCATTAACCCCATCAACGTCGACTCCCCGCAAAACCCTCCTCGGCTCGGACAATGCTTCAAATGCCAGGTATGGGGGCATTGGCATGGGGAGTGTATTCGTTTTCGCTGTCCTCACTGTTTCCTATGGGCGCCGGGCCACCCCGCTAGGATGTGTCCGACTCGGTGGTGCTCCCATTGCAGGAGGAGCGGGCACCCTTTTGACGCATGTCCCTTTGTGAGGGGGAACAACCCTCCCATGAGTTCTGACGACGAATCTTGAAGAGGCCTTCAAGAAGTCTTAGTAAGGGGGTAATGTTACGAGTCAATGGACCCCTATTTCCTTTTCGTCTTTAGCTAGTCCTTTTTGTTCACAGCACCGGAGCTGTGTTATCCTTTCTCGGAATATTCTCCGGAACATTCTAGTAGGACTACCAAGTATGTACTTGGTCTGTGCGCCGTCTTGTACCTATAAATACCCGCTACACTCGCCATGTACCTTAGCTAGTTCTACGCCAATAAAGCTTAGTAACCAGCAAGCCACCTTAGGGTGAGATCCCAACTCGAAGTCCAAACTGCCTCACATCGGACTCTTGATCCCCATCCAAAGACTAGGCCTCAACGCCTTCGTCTTCATTGCTGTTGTCCCCCACCGAGATCTTGCCATCCGGTTCCACTTTCTACAGGAGGGGACTCGCCTCTTCGTCCTGATCGTAATCGGGATCTGGCCCCATCCCAGACATCGCCTCTACTATCGAGCTCGTCTTGAACGACGACACTAGGTTGCCAAGCCAAAAGCGTAACAAAAGAACTAGCTGAAACCTACGACCTCTCTATTTAGAGACGGTCACCCCCTATCACCACCATAGTACCTCCTCGAGGACCTGCCTACCCCTCGACTTATAGAAGAAGAAAGAAACCCCATGTTGTCCCCCATTCCGACTCCTCCCCTTTCGCTGAAGGACCTTCGCGAAACGCTGCCAACCCGGACTATACTCCAACCCCTTCCAATCTAACCGATTCTTCAGAATCCAGTACCGAAACAGAGGTGGATCCCCTACACCAGTTCGACCAGGAGACTATCGATCGTCTCCTAAGGGAAGAACAGGAGAGACAACAAGAGGAAGCAGAACGAGACGAGTTCCGACGACAAGTAGCCGAAGAAAGTCGGAGAATAGCAAGGGAAGAAGAAGAACAAGAAAGAGAAAGAGCCCGAAGGGCGGAAACCAGGAAGATGTCTAGATCCGAGCTAAAAGCCGGCCTCCCCGATGATTTCTCGGGAGACTCCAAAGACGCCGTCCGATGGATGATGGCAATGAAGGCGTACTTTTCCATGAACGCTGACCTCTATGACGAGAAATCTATGCTCTTAACCGCCCTTAACAAGATGAGCAAGGGAAGAGGAAGAACATTCTCAGAAGGATGGTTCTATAAACTAGAAGATCCAGAAATCCTCGCCGCCGACAAAACCTTTACCAAAATGGCTGAAGACTTTTCTAAAACTTTCTTCCCCTTCGACGTAGCCAATAGAGCCCGACAAACCCTCCGAACTCTCTCCCAGAATACCAAAGATAAGGACGGTTTTGCAAAATACGTCGCAGACTTCTCCCTAGCTGCGTCTCAAGCTCGAGTAGTCGATGAAGACTCACTTATCGACAACTTTGGACGAGGATTGGACGAAAAGCTGGTGACCAACATCCTCTCAATGAGCAACGTCCCAACAACTCTAAAAGGGTGGATGGAGCAAGCCAGCAAATTCCACGCCCAACAGGAGAGGATAAAAGACATGAGAAGGGGGCTTGGGTGGCGAAGCACCGGAGGAACTAGACGCGACCCAAACGCCATGGAGGTGGACGCTGTCCGACTCTCTCCGGTAGAAAAGGCAAGGCACATTAAAGAAGGAAGGTGTTTTATTTGCCACCGAAAAGGATGCGTCGCCCGGAACCACCCAAAGGACTCTAAAGAACCAACCCCCCCTCGTCCTCCTCGGAACCCAGCTAGGGCCGCCGCGGTACCTACAAAAGTCGAAGCAAAAGAACCTTCGGATCTTGACAAATACCTTAAAATCCTAGAAGGAAAGAAGGTTGACCCAAAGGAAATGATCCGCGTCCTAAAGACTTGCTTCGAAGAAGAAGAAACAGAAGAGACAGTG
>JBBPMM010000567.1:0-18371 GCA_038090335.1 Solioccasus polychromus
ATAAGATGCACGTGACATTATCTTGCCTTATAATAGATGAGGCAAGACACAATCAATCAGACACCATGATAATACAAATTTCCTTCATTCCGTTGGCTTAGCATCACTCCACAGGTTTGAAAATGACGAATATATTGATATTGTTTACTAATTTTATACACATTTTATTTCAACACATTTACGACTACTCTAACATGACATCAACTGTACAAAAGGCATCAAAAGGCTACAGTTCATGCAGTTACTATGATATCTCGGTGCGGGAGGTAAAAATGCATCCACTTAATACCAGTGTTAGGATGATATGGCGATGATGAGGCTCAACAACTCCCTGTAACATGAATGTTAGAGGTTTGTCCACGAATGTGATGTGGAAACAAGATCGCCAACTTACCATCTAAAAATCTTGGGAAGCACATCAACAGCGTCAACAGCAACATCCATGCGGACGCCGGTTAAGTCTGATAGCGACACTAAAACGAAGAAAGTTGTTATTAGGGCAACAGACAAAGTAGTTAACTTACCATCTGAATAAATTTCGGAGACACATCAACAGCATCAATGGCAATGTTGGTGCGGCCATCAGTGAAGTCCAACATCATCGACATTGAGGTGAGGAGGGTTGTTGTTAGGGCGACGACAGCAACAGTGATGATTGAGAAGATGTCAATGCCAACAGGATCCGGGCATTGACAGAGAAACGAAGGTATGGTATTAGTTGTCAATATCGTTGTCTGTTGGACAGAGATGAAAGGAAATGAGAAGAAATGGCGGGTAACGATAAGCGAAGGCAGCTGCTTTATATAAGACTGGGTTTCAATATTTGCAGATTTGGACATAACTGTTGATTTGATAATAATGTTATATATATGTCATTATTAATCATAATATAATTACCTTCAACGTTGAGCGGGCTTTATTGAGGACCCGCAATGGAACGGTGAAACCCTGTGATAAGAGTAATTATTGAAATAACGAGAGTTCACCAGTCAGCACAGACGTGAGAGGTGCCATGATATGAAGACACTTTTCAGATGGCAAATCGGACCCGGTACACATCATCTTCAAGGCGATCATCGTAGTTGAATAGCAGGAACTACAACAGGGTGTTACCAGATGGGTGATGCGAAAGTGAATAGCTAGAATCGTAATATTATACACAAAGCATATTGGACTACTTAGTCGCAGCTCGCTTGATGTGCATCAATACCGATCTAGAAAAAATATAAGTCATAGCCATACTACTTCTTTGAAGTGGCTTTAGTGCGGGAACGTGTAGCACGCTTCTGAACGAGAGGTTCAGAACCAGCCGGGGGCACGGATGATTCGGGAAGGTGAACAGGAACAGGTGCAATGACGCGATTTCAAGCCGAAGAGACTCGACGACCCGACGGTGCTTCTACATGCATGGGTTCAGCCCCAGGGCCCATTGTGCCGCTAATGGTCATCTGCCCAACATCGACCTGTAACTGTGACATGGATGACAAAGCTGTCCCAGAGTGGTTATGGATAGACACCGTGGGAGTCGGAGGTGTCTGTGAAGAGCCAGACAAATGGCGTGGCGGAGAAGGATCTAAGTGACGACGTGGAATATTCATAGCAGAGAGAGTCGGTGAGGAACGGTCAAGAGAGTGAGTCGGGGAGCGGGGAGGAGACTTGAGTGGTGGGTAACGATGCAGGGGAAGTGAAGGGGCAATGGCTTGTTCATTTTCTGTGCCGCTCGGTTGCAGAGCTGGCTCAGAACTGTCCAAATTGTCGAGGAAGTCATCCTCCCAAGTACGAGGGGCGGCGGATGGCATTCTCGGCTTAGTGGATAGACTGTCAGACTTCTTAGTACCGAAGATCGATGTATTGAAAAAACTTATAGTCTCAATAGCCCAGTTGGAGCGCTTAAAAAGATGTTGAAGGTAGAAATCGTAATCTGCTTTGTAAGAGATCTTCGTTTCACTGCCTATGGCTTGCAGTTCAGGATCAGGAGAGAGCAAGTAACAGGCCTTTGGGGGCTAAGTCAGTGCCGTGAGGTCAAATGCATACGTCCACTTACAAATATTGCGCTCGCTGCTATGAGACCTTCTGTTACACTGTGGACATTATAAATCTGCCCCCTTGCCTTCGGTCCTCCACGAGTCTTTTCCTTGGTGAGCACAGATTTGCCAAATATAAGTAGACGAAGAATCTGGTAAATAAGAACACGTCAGCCACTGTGAAGTCAGAAAAAGAATAAACATACATTGACGAGGACAGGACTCCTAAGAAATCCGTCGGGTGATATCTCACTAGAATTCGCAAATAGGATTGGCGCGAGGCGGTGATACATGCCATCTTTCATCGACAGCCTTTTCATCTCGGAATTAGCTCGTTTGTGAGCAGGTGAGGTGAAGATGGTTGGATCGGAGATTTTTAGCGGAGCAAAGATAAGAGTCGATGCTTCCTTGACGACCCGAAGCATGTTGGACCTCTCTTGATTCAGAGCACTTGAGAACTTGTGGAGCGTCATTAGTATGGATTCGAGGATGTTGAAAAAAATTAGACTACACACCACAGAACCGAATGCCTTGTATGCAGACATCTCCTTATGCAAGACCTTTGGCGCAATCATGAATAGTTTGCTGAGAACTGCGTCACGCTTGGACTCAGGTGACGTCCAGTGGCTCGCACTCATGAGGTCGATACTGGGGTTGCTCGAGATGGGGAAAAGGCCATCGATAACCCAGAGGTGATATAGCAAGGCAAACTTCTTCGCCACTCGGCTAATCGACTCATTGAGTGAATCTGACTTGTTCAATACACCATTGCGCTTCTTAGGTGGTAAAGCTGCAGTAACGGTACGGAGCTCCTTTGTAACGCTGCCCAGCTTAGCATGAGTGTTAGTTAAGGTTTTCTGACACAGCGCGAGTGCCTGGGGTATCAATGATTGTCAGTACAATTAAGATTAATCGTTGATACCAAATGGCAACGTGACGTACCTTTCGTAGTTCAGCTATTTCTGCATCAGGTGGTGGTACCCGCAAGGCACTCATGACCTGCTCATGATCATCGTCTTCTTTGTCTTCTGAATCCCGACGTTCTTCCCGATCCAGGTCGTCGTCAGATTCGAGTCCATTATTCAAGTCAAGGACCTCATCCTCTTCGTCTTGCGGGATAGTTGGATGACTCGGATGTGGCATGAATGGCAGTAGGAATAGGGCAGCTGGGTGATTCGAAGGCTCTGCAAGCAGGGACCTTATATCCTGAACTTGCCACATGGCAATGTCAGGGTCTAAAACCTGCCACTGTGGCAATGTCAGGGTCCAAAACCCGCCAATGACCGTTAGCAAAAAATCCGCCAGAAATGAGGATTAGAACGTACTCGGGAATAGTAACAACAATGCATGTTGTGTTTAGCGGGTTCGCATCCTGAAAATGATAGATCAATGATGTTACGGAATCAAATACTCATCGGCAAGAATGATAGGCAACCTCTGATTCGCATCAAGAATCCTGTTGGGGTCACCATAACTGTGAACAGACTCCAGCTTACCCATATCTGCATGTCTACATGGCATATGATATACTGGGACTTCTGTATCAGAAGTGTTCTAGCAACTGAGATTCGCAAGCTTGAACCAAGGGATATGATTTGATGACACATGCAATATTGTTACACCACTGAAATAATATGTCCTAGAGAATGGGAATTGGACAATGCCACTCAAAGGGCATAGACCATTAATACTGCATAGCGACACTTAAATCATTTGTACATATAGTAGACTCACCAAAGTCGCATCTTGTTGTAGTGCCAAATCCTTGGTCTGCGCAGATGACCAACACAAGGGGTCTGAATATATTGATATTTGCTGGTGTACTGTGTGAGTCAACATGAACAAGTCTAGGTAAATCCAAAGACAACAGACCAATTGGTGAGATGCTTGTGAGGACGATTCAGATAAGAGAGATTTTAAATAGCAGAAACTATTTACTATGGTATAACGTGAACTTGAATGTCCTGGGATATGGTCTGCTTGTAGTACAACACCATACATCCACCACAGGTGTCAAGTGTATTGATAGCAATTCTACTTAATGTCCATCAGTCAGCAGTCAGTGGACAACAATTACCGTGTGATCAGATTTAGACTTACGCACTGAAAACTACACCTGTAGGATGTTACGGTTTTCTTCCTCTTTTCCTTTCTTTCTCTTCTGTTCTGTCCCATCCTGTCTGCTACCTAATCTTCCCAAACCCCCTACCCTTTTACCTAGTGACACCGGAGCTACTTTCCCTTTCCAGTAGTTATTCTCTGGAACATTCTAGATAGATCCCTTTCTTGTCTTGGTCTGTGCACAGTTCCTCTACTTATAAATAGGCAGACCCCTCCTCCCTGTATCTTAGCTAGTTCTACACAATCTAAGCCTAGTAACCAGCAAGCCACTTGGGTGAGCGAGACCTCCACCATTCTAGTCTTATAGAGATCCTGTCTTAGGGCCTTCTTCAAAGTCCACGGAACTACGTATCAGTTCATCTTCTTTCTCACTACCATCAAACAGGCTATTCCTCAGGTTCACGTCGATACCCTTTATTGGGAGACAACTGTTCTCATACTCATCGTACTCAGGCTGCCCAGGCGACATATCAGTATATTCCACCGAGTCTATTTGACTTACCATTAGCTGAGTTGCCAGGCCTAGCATAACAAAAGAACTAGCTCCCTCATTGTCATCTTCTATTCAGAAGATGACTCACCCCCACCACCATTACTCCCCCTACCGGCTCTCCATACCCCTCACCCTACTCTCAGAAGAAGAAACCCCATAACCCTTACTCCATCCCCTTTACTTCCTCCTCCTCCATTCCTCTTGAACAAACCATGTCCCTCCCAGAGCTATCCTGAACAAGACCCACAACAGGAACTTGATTGGGAACAGGAACTTGATGATGATGCCGATCGTTATCTTACTGAATGTCTAGCTAAACAGGGCTTTGACAAAGAAGAAATTAGGAGAAGAGTAGAAGCTTCTCAGGAACAGAGATGATTACTAGCTGAAGAAGAGGCTCATCGCACAGCTGAATACCTTAAATGTCGACGAGAAGAGGAGACTATGGCAAAGCCTACCAAATTGAAGGCAGGATTACCCGACAACTTCTTGGGGGAATCCAATGATGCTGTACACTGGATGCTCACTATGAAAGCGTACTTCAATATGAACGAAGACCTCTATGACGACAATGCTAAGTTGTTGACCATGCTCAACAAGATGAGCAAGGGACGAGGAAGAGTATTCTCCGAAGGATGGTTTTATAAGCTGGAGAATAAAGGGGTACCTCAAGACCAGAAGATGTTCCTTGTCATGGCCACCAAATTTGCTAAAACCTTTTTCCCTTTTGATATGGCCAGCAAGGCAAGGCAAACCATCCAAAACCTCTCTCAGAATACCAAGGACAAGGATGTTTTCACAAAGTACATCGCCAATTTCTCTCTCACAGCCTCCCAAACCAGGTTAGCCGATGAAGAGGCACTCATTGAGTACTTCAGCCAGGGACTCGACAAGAAGATTACCACCAACATCCTCTCTATGGGTACTGTCCCTTCCATGCTCCAAGGATGAATGGAGCAAGCGAGCAAGTTTAATGCGCAACAGGAGCGCATCAAGGATATGCAAAAGGGTCTAGGATGGCAAAATTTCTCTGAGAAGAAGGACCCTAACGCCATGGAAGTTGACACGATCCAACTTTCTCTGGATGAAAGGGCACACCACATCAGGGAGGGGCACTGTTTCATTTGCCATAAAAAGGGGTGTACCATGAGGAACCATCCCCAGGATGAAAAGAAGGATGGAAACCCATCAGGGTTCCGATCCAATAACCCCTTCCGGAACAACTCCACCACCAAGACCATTTCAGCCTCTCCTGAATCCCTGAAAGTCCTGGAACCACCCCCTCTTTCCAACCTCGACCATTACATCAAGGTCTTGGAAGGACGAAAGGTAGACCAGAAGGAACTCATCCATGTCCTCCAAGCATGCTTCAAGGAAGGAGGGGAAGAGAGAGTCTCGAAGGTCTCGACCCCCCTTGATGAAAGGGTCAAGGGTTTTATATGGATAACATCCTCATCCACTCCTCCTCCTCAGAAGAGCATCGGGATCGAACAAAACAGGTCCTCCAACGACTAAGAGATCTCCATCTTTTGCTAAAGATTTCCAAGTGCTCTTTTGACGTCTCAGAGGTGGAGTACCTTGGCATGGTTATTGGCCATCATCAAGCTTCTATGGATCCCACAAAACTTAAAGCTATTCAAGAGTGGCAACCACCTCAATCAGTGAAGGCGGTCCAATCCTTCCTGGGATTCTGCAACTTCTATCAAAAATTTATTGCGAATTTCTCTACTCTCACCCAACCACTCATTGACTTGACCAAGAAAACTACTCCCTGGACCTGGGACTTGTCTCACGAAAAAGCCTTCTGAACTCTTCAGCATATCTTCATGTCAACCCCCATCCTCTGACTCCCTGACACTACTCTTCCCTTCTTTGTCATGACTGATGCCTCCCTTGTCACCACCAGAGGTGTCCTAATGCAGAAAGATGCCAACAGTGATCTCCACCCCTGTGCATATCTCTCCAAAACTCTATCCCCTGCCAAGCAGAACTATGACATCTATGACCAGGAGCTTCTTGCCATCATTCATGCTCTCTACGAGTGGTGCCATTACCTCCAGGGTACCTCTCACCCTGTCACTGTTCTCACCGACCATAAGAATCTCTCTTACTTCTGCGAACCCCATAAACTCTCATGATGCTGAATAGACTGAAAGGTGGTTGAATGGACTACTAGTCCTGGCCACCTGGGGATAGTCTGAGGGGTTATGGGGAGCGAATAGGTTTGCCCCAGAGGGACTCTAGTGGAGTAGGGTTAGTCCTAGAATGAAGTAGGTTGCGTACAAAGTAGTCCGGATGTATTCCAGACTGTCGTAGGTAGTAGTCCAGTAGATGTAGAGCGTGATAAGGCGTGAAGACTGGCGGTACAGTCCAGAAAACGATGCATTTGACAGTGAACGATGAGGGAGACAGTTTCCCAACAATGACGGTAAGTGAGCAAATGGTAGCTGTCATTTCAAATGACGAATACATAATTTTATAGTCCAGGTACACCCGGACTTCTAAGTACCACATGGAAGAAGTACCTGATGACATAATAAAAATGACACAAGGCCCGAACGTCAAAAGAGACGTCGACGCCATGAGCATAAGGGTAAGTAATAGAAGGGACTAATGAAAGGAGTAATGGAATAATAAACAACAAGATAAGTAATAGTCCAGTCGGTATACGTACGAGTCCGGTCAGTCTACACCAGACCGGGTGAACTATCGGTCCGGACTATTGTTAGACGTGAGGGAATGAGTCAAATAAAATAATAGAGGTATAGGAAATATAGAAAAGCAAGGAATATACACATAGAGGTGCACCAACCTCTACATCCGGGGGGGACTTTGCTTCTGACCGTCCCTGGTCAGATCACGTGACGGTGGGAAGACGTGTTGAAAAGTTGTGGCTGGGTGCAGGCTTGCTTAACAGTCTTTGTTCTTCGTCCACAACCATCACCTTCTCACCTCAATTCAACATGTCCCAAAGCCAATTCCAGTCTTGCGTCGACAAGTTTCGGTCTATGGCCGACACCGGTTCAGCACACCGAGCTGCACTTCGCAAGAACTTCAAGCAGATGACAGCCTTCATCATGGGCCTGGTGGACTCAACGCCTGACGACAAAGAAGAGCTCGAGGAAGACATGAAGATGTGGGTAAAGAGGTTCGGGTCAGCAATGGTGAGTGATAGTGACTCGTGTGATGGCTCTGCTGACATGTGCAGGACGACTGGGAGACCGCAAAGACCGACACAGACAAAATTGGTCTCGACACCGAGCTCGAAGACGACGTGGCCGAGAAGATAATGAAGGCGGAGGCGACCTGCGCAGAGTGGACTGAGAGGTTTAAGGCAGCCGAAGAAGCACGACCCGAGGCGGTCATCCCGCCGACACAAGAGTCCGCGATGGAGGTGGAGGAGGCACTCCCGGTGGCGACTCAAGAGAAGGATTCCCGTGCGCCTTCTCAGGATGTGCGCTCGCTGTCGTTGGCAGGTACCAAAGTAAGTCCAGTATTACTTTTCGAGGTGGGGCTAATGTTCTTTAAGCGCAGTCGGTCTAATCCAAATGACGAGGAGTCCAACGTCGAGGTGGTGGAACCCCAGAAGAAGGCCCTGCAGGTGCAGGCAAGGACTGCCAAGGTATGTGACAGTTGCGTGAATGCCAGACTGGCAGCGCAGTGCCAGAAAGGGAGCAGGGCAGCATGCGTCCGTTGCAACTGGCTCAAGGTCGCGTGCAGTCTGGCGGGTGGACGGTCAGCGCTGCACAAGCAAGGAGTGCAAGTGGTGGTCCAAATGAAAGGTAAGTGACTTCATTTTAAATAGTCCGGTCTGACCTTCATCACAGACAAACCGGCTCGTGCACGAGCAGGACCCAGCAAGGCTGCAGCGGTCCCTACTGAATGGGAGACGATCAGCCTGGACAATGACGACGAAGAAGACGCGACTCCGGTGAAGGCCAAGTCAAAAGGAAAGGGCAAGGCGACGACTAAGAAGACCAGCCTGTCAGTCATCACAAAGAAGGGATCAGTTGCCCTCCATCTGAACGTTGTCAATGCCCGGCTCTATCGACTTCAGGCCAACATCAAGGCACTCGAAGTCAAGCATGCAGAGGTAATGGCCGAGATGGAGGACTTGGTCGCAGAGCTGGAGGAGCAGGGCGTGTAAGACTGGGCACTTCTTCATCGTCGTTAGAATTCGTTTTATACATATAGTGCGAATGGACTTTGGACTGAATGCGAAAATGAAGTAAGAAATTGAAAGGAAAAGATAAAATGAAACGAAAAGGTAGAAAGAGAAAAGTTTGAACACAAGACCAGCTGGACTAATACCGGTCTATTATTGCAGGGTACCACCCAACTTGTTTTCATCAGTCTACTTTCGAATCTATTCCAGCTGATGATCCCGTAGAGATGTTTCTTGGGTGTGAGGTACCGCTTGACTTGTTTTCTTCGAACTTCTTTCTTCGTCTACTCCTAGCATACTTCCCAGACTATGACGGACTGTTTTTCGAGACGGTTTATCTGTAGGTATATCAAAGTGTGCTGTGTCCTCGTACGCGTTCGAAGTCTGAAAATATATAGTAGATATTGGTTATTTTTGGGAAACATTAGAGAGAGAGAAACGGAGAGAGAGAGAGTGAGAGAGAGAAGGAGATACGAGACTGGACTGATATAAAGAGATGAGAGATTTTCTGTAGAATATTTTTAGTTGTTTTTCATTAGACTGTTTTTATATTTTTAGTTGGCTTTTTGTTTTATAGAGATCACCAGATGAAACCCGGGGTGAAACAGAGAAAGGAAATCTATGTATAGGTGACTGGACTAGAAGAAGACCGGCGAGGTCAATTGTCTGGACTGTAGTCCAACAACTCTTCTTGGTCCAGTTCGTCGACATCTTCATCAACGATCTTGTCTAGCTCTTCATCGTCGAGACCTGTAAGTTCAGTAACTGGAATGGAAGATCAAAAATGAGGATAATAGGGTATAAGGCGAAAAGTGGCATAGCGAAGTCAGGAGGTTGCACCGTCCAACTCTGCTAAGATATAGGATCCTCCAGTAGTCCGGCGAAGAACCACCATTGGACCGAGATACCTCAGCTTCATCTTTCAGTTGAGCTCCTTTTTGAAGCGCATATTCTGGACTAAGACCAGATTTCCTGGCTGGAAATCAAAGTCCTTGATACGATTCTTGAAGGAAGCTTCGAAATGCTTCACTGATTCGAATCAAGCCTTATGGACTCGTTTGCCGATTGCTTCTAAATCGTCCTGGTGCTTTTGGAGCTGACGAGCTCTCCAAGCGATTAGTCCAGACGGTGAGAGTGGATCTGCATTGGGGAGTGGAACAAGGTAAGTAGCTTCTGAGAGGTCAAATGGAAAAAGAGGTTCGACGCCATGAACCATAAAATAAGGAGATAGTCCGGTAGACCGGAGTATGGTAACATGCTCGGCCCAGAAGACTGAGTGAGCGGCGAGATGCCAGCGAGACTCCCCCCCCTGGGAGGTTTTAATGATGGCCTCCCGGACATCGAAATGGCATCTTTCGACAATACCATTTGCTTGGGAGTTGTAGGGGAACTGTTCAACAGGGACGAAGTCCAGGGGATGGGTAGTTAGAGGTAATCGTCCAGAAAGTGGATCATCAGGAAGTTGACGCAGAACGCGATACTCCTCCTTGAGAGGTGCTGCGACTGGCTGGACTTCCCGAGTGACAGGCTTGTTTGCCCAAACATGAGTCTGAAAATCATGGGAAAAGGAGGACACAAAGGCAGAAATATGAGAGGGAACTAGAGACAATTGGGTGGAAGATTTATAGGAAAACATAGAAGACCGAGGTAGCGGTCGGTAGTCTGAAGTATAAGACTGGGGTATATCATAAGACCGGTTTGCTAATGTCGAAGAAAGAACATCAAAACTCTCTCCCTGACTGGTTGGTGGATCATCAAAAGCTAAAAAACCCATCTCGACGATGGATTGGTGGTTAGCGCAAGGAAGATTTTGACGACACCGAGGACATCCTTCAGTCCAGGGCCAAGTAGGTAGTTTATACTCTTTTCTGGAGTTCGGGTCACGAAGCGTGATATTCTGTGAACCGTCTGGGAAATCGTCAGTAGTAGTGCTCAAAAGACAATGGAATGGTCAGCCGAGTAAGAGATCGAAGTTGGCCTGGGGAATGACCTGGACTTGTAAGGAAACCTCTCCTGCACCGAAATCAAGGTGGAGGTTTTCGATGATGCCAATAGTTGACTCTGTGGTGGTATTTGTGTTCAACATGGTCATGATGTGATCGGACTGGACTGGCACTTTAAGGGTCTCCCACACCCGTTTGGGCATGGTGATAATCTCTGAGCCCGAGTCCAGTACTCCAGTGATAGTCCTGGGTGTCCCTGCGACCCTAGCTTGAATAGACCTAAGGAGAACACTATGGTGAGCGACGATTAGTCCATCATCACTTTGAGTGATGCTGTCACTGAATCGATGAGCAATCTCTCCCGGATCTTGACCCGAGAGCTCGTTGACATGGACTGCACTAGCAGAGACTGAGATGCGCTTCAAAGTCAATAAGTCCTTGAACTGTTTCTGGACTTCTGGCGTGACAGAAATAAGATCTTTAAATGGGACCAGTATCGTCATTTCGAGTACACAGTCTATGATTCTCTTCGGGGCAGCTTCATCCTCCAATGGGAAGGAATAGCGAAACTGGCCAGCTGGAGCAGGAGCGGATGGATATATGGTGTCGGTACAAGGTTTTGGAGTGGTCGATGACGATGGTGGAATGGATGGCGGTGGCTTTGGAGTGGATGGAATGACAGGTGGAGCGACAGGGGTGACTGGTCTAGGCTGTTCGGATGGCTTAGACTGAGCCGCAATGATCTCGGGGGATTCAATGTCTTCTTCGACAGTAGGAGACCGAGAGGCTGGATGCACAGGACGGCAAGAAGGGACTTCTACACCATCAAAGCGGACGCATTTGCCCTTGTCTTTGCCTCGGTCTGCCTGGAAACTCGCCCAAGCATGTGATAGATAGGCACGGAAGTCTGGGTCATCCAAGTCCGGACTATCTTTGTCATCCCAGGACTCTGCTACAGAAGTCCTTAGGACTGATGTATCAATATCTAAAACAGTGTCAATATCGCGTGGATAAATAGAAACTATGCCAGTTGTGACAACTGATCCAGCACCTGAAGCAGACTGCATAGGCGACCGGTCTATGTGTTCTCGAAGACACCGAGTACCAGGGACACAAGGGATGGGTTGCCCGTTGGCGAGGTACAATCGGCCGTTGGCTCCTCGAGATGCCTTTCCGGTCTGAATATAACTGTCTACATGAGGGCAGCTATTCATGAAGTGAGCCGAATCGCCACAAAATGCACACTCCCTCGGTCTAGAAGACCGCTGGAGGTTCACCTGTTCCTGCTTAATAACAGGAGTGCCACTGGACGACAGGGCCGGTGGGGCTTGAGATACCAGGACTAGTACCACCCAGGCAGGGTAGTACGGCTGGGCGGTCTGTGATTGACCGGTTGTAGGTAGTGGTCAAAGAGCGGAACCTGTGAGGAGAAACTTGGCCGCGTCAATGGTGTCAGCAATTTCATACGGGTCAGATGGGTGGTGAGCAATGTTGGTGATAAGTAAACGCTGCTGGACTTGCTGTCCCAAGTCCGGTGGTAGTCCGGCGAGGAACAACGCATCGCAGTCGAGCTGAGAAAGCTTCCTATTCATGATAAGGAACTTTGAAATCTTTTGGAACTTGCGCTGGTATTTGCCAAGGTCTTCGATAGTCCGCATTGGCTTGGCTTGGTATTCCTGGACTAAATATTGGATGTCAGCACGACAATATCAGTTAGTACCTTCGCAACCGGGATATAATTCTTTAACAGCTGCGACGAAATCATCCCAATCAGCGGGAGCAGCAGAAGCTTTGTCTAGAAGTGCCCATCCTTTGGACTCTTCTAAGTCCGCGTACCGGATGGCAGTGCAAATCTTTTGAGCAGCGGTAAGACCGGTGGCAGTACCAAGTTCGTCAACGTCTTCCAGGAACCTGGGAAGAGCAGACAGAACCTTCCATCAAAGGTGGGTGTGTTCTGAGTGCCATGAAGCAGCATGGTAATGGGGGCAGGGTTAGACATCTGGATGGGTCGAACAGGTGGAGGGATAATCGTTGGTGGGACTGAAGCAGGCGACAGAGCGACAGTCGTGTAGTCCGGTAAGACTGACATAGACCGAGACGGATGAAAGAGATAAGATAAAGACGATGATGAAGAAGAGGAAAGTGGTGTAAGAGGGGATGGAGGAGTACAAGGGGATGGTGGACGTTCAACAGCAGAGGAGGGAAGTGGAAGAATTGAGGGAATTGAAGGAATTGGGAGAATTGTTTCAGGGGACTCGATGTCTTCCTCTCTTCTAGTCCGAGGAGTCGAGTGAATAAAGGCACCGGGTATTCGGTCGCTATCAGTAGTAATGTCAGTACCAATAAATCCAGCTGAAATGTCGTTAGTTATTGGGAGATCAGAGTCTGAAACACTAGTCGAGTGTAAAGACTCCGGTGGCTGTGGTAGTCTGTCCAGCAATGGCAGCGTGCCTGATCGAGACCGAGGTTCTTCCGACCAATCAGACTTAAGACCGAACTGAGACGTGTCCATGTGGTGAGATGAGGTGTCTAAGTGAGATGAGCTGTGATGTGCGTTAGCAGATGGGACCGGTATCAGGATGCTGTCACCTGATATGTCCAGGTTTCGGAACTCGGTGAGTAAATTTTCAACTTCTAAACGATGGCGAGTCGGTCGAAGACTTCGTCTGGAACCCTGGTTAGAGTCCCTTGCGGTGGGCTCCAGTTGAATAGACTGAAAGGTGGTTGGATGGACTATTAGTCCTGGCCACCTGGGGATAGTCTGAGGGTATTTGGGGAGCGAATAGGTTTGCCCCAGAGGGACTCTATTGAAGTAGGGTTAGTCCCAGAACGAAGTAGGGTGCATACAAAGTAGTCCGGACATATTCCGGACTGTCATAGATAGTAGTCCAGTAGATGTAGAGTGTGATAAGGCGTGAAGACTGGCAGTACAGTCCAGAAAACGATGCGTTCGACGGTGAATGGTGAGGGAGACGGTTTCCCAACAATGACAGTAAGTGAGCAAACGGTAGCTGTCATTTCAAATGACGAATACAAAGTTTTATAGTCCGGGCATACCCGGACTTCTAAGTACCATATGGAAAGGTACCTGATGACATAAAAAAGAATGACAAAAGGCCCGAACATCAAAAGAGACGTCGAAGCCATAAGAATAAGTGTTTGTAATAGAAAGGACTAATGAAAAGAGTAATGGAGTAATGAAAGGGTAAGATAAGAAATAGTCCGGTCAGTATACATACGAGTCCGATCGGTCTATAGTAAACTGGGTGATCTATCGGTCCGGACTATCGTAGGACGTAAGGGAATGAAGTTAATAAAATAATAAGAGTGTAGGAAATATAGAAAAGCAAGGGATATGCATGTAGAGGTGCACCAACCTCTACAGTGAGGTACTGCCCGACTTGTCTTCTTCGGTCAGCTTTCACGTCTATTCCTGCCAATAGTCCTGTGGAGGAGTATCTTGGGTGCAAGGTACCGCTCAACTTGGCTTCTTAGATCGTCCTTTCATTGTCTACTCCTAGCAGACTTCCCTGGACTATGGTGGACTGTTTTCAGTGGAGGGGCGGTCTATTGTACATCTATCAAAGGGCGCCATGTCCTTGTGCATTCAAAGTCTGAAAATATCTATATGAGAGTTCGGTTATATAGGACATGTTAGAGAAAAATAAATGGAGAGACATAGAGATGAAAATATACAATTATTGGAGACCAATTGATGAGACGAGAGAGAGTCTGTAGAGTATTTTCAGCACTTTTTGTTAGTGTTTTCATATTTTTAGGTAGCTTTTTCTTTCGTTATTTTTCGATGCAGAGAGACAGATCACCGGTCGAAACCCAGGGTGAAACAGAGAGAGAGAAATTCTACGTATGGGCAGTGACTTGGGGTAGACCAGCGTGGTCAGTCATCTGGACTATAGTCTGATGACTCTTCTTCGTCTGGAGGTTCGTTGAGGTCTTCGTTGGTAAACTTATCTAAGTCATCATCGTCAAGACCTGTGAGTTCAGTAACAGGAATGGAAGAGTGAAAATGAGGATAATAAGGGATGAGGTGAAAGGCAGCATATCGAAGTCTGGAGGGTGAACCATCCAACTTGGCCAGGATGTAAGATCCTCCAGTAGTCTGGTGAAGGACTACCATTGGACTGAGGTACCTGGGCTTTGTTTTTTGGTTGAGCTCCTTCTCTATGCATGTATTCTGGACTAAAACAAGACTTCCAGGATGGAAATTGAAGTCCTTGATGCAATTTTTGAATGAAGCCTCGAAGTGCTTCACTGACTCGAATCGAGCCTTGCAGACTTGTTCACTGATTGAGTCTATGTCTTCTTGGCACTTCTGGAGTTGTCATGCTCTCCATGCTATAAGTCCAGACAGTGAGAGTGGTTCTTCGTTGGGGAGGGGAACAAGGTAAGTAGCTTCGGTGATATCAAAGGGAAAAAGTGGCTCAATGCCATGAACCATGAAATATGGTGATAGACTGGTCGACTGAAGTATGGTAACGCGCTCGGCCCAGAAGACCGAGTGAGCGGCAAGGTGCCAGTGAGACTCCCCCCACTGGGAGGTTTTGATGATGGCCTCCTGGACATCAAAATGGCGTTGTTCGACTATGCCATTCGCCTGGGAGTTATAGGGGGAGATGCATATGTGGCAGATATTATACTGGTCTGCTAGAACATCTAGAGCTTGGATAAATGGTGGACCATTGTCAGTAACTATTTCGGACAGAGGACCCCACCAGCAGAGGATATCCTCAAATATAAAGGTGGCGAGAGCGGTGCCATTTTTGGAGTGTAGTGTGCGCCATTCTGGGTAAGAGGTGAGAGTGCAACGGGCCTGGACTATATACCTATAGCCAGAGGACTTGGGCATCAGCATGGTATCGACATGGACTTTTCGAAATAGTCCGCTGATGACTGGAATGAAAGGGGGAATATGGAATCGACTTGTCTGCCTGACTTGGCATTTGTGACAAGTCTGTACAAACCATTTGACATTGTCGACAAGCATAGGCCACCAGAACTGGAGTAAGAGATGGCTCTGGACTGTGAATACGCCCTTATGCCCTAGATCGTCGTGAGCTTCTTTGATGAGGCAGTAGCGTTGGTGCTCCAGTGCGACTAATTGATGGCAGCTGTGAGGATTATGATGCCAAAGACAATTGTTCAGGATGAAGAACTTTGAGGCCGAATTGATGAAGGACTGGAAGTCCATGTCAGACATATCGGCCGGATGAAGTCGTGACTTGAGGAATGATCTAATGAGGGCTATTCGTGCTTCTCAAGTGATGGCCTTGGAAGACTGGGGGATCTTGGGGTAGTCCAAGGTATCATTGGACTTGTTGGGCAAAGATGGAGAGACCGAGGAAGTGAAGACGGAATGGAATGATAGATAGGGTGGTGGTGAGAGGTGCGTCGACAGAGTGGGGGTGGTGGTAGATGTTGGTGGTAGTCTGGGTGAAGAGTGGTGGGAGAGCTGGGTATGGACTATAGGGGATGAGAAGGGAAACATTCTGTCGTTGAGTAGGGTAATTGAGAAGGAATAAGAGTCATCTAGCCAATCCTTGAAGTCCAGTTCTTTGGAAGGATCTTCATCAGACCGAGGACATCGAGATATGTAGTCCATCCGGTCCAGAGTGTCGTTTGGCAGGGATATGACGAAGCTGGAAATGGAAGAGCAGGATACCAGCGATCCATCGGTTGATGGTTGTGTTCGGTTGCAAGTCCGGGTTATTGATCATACCCTTGACATACTTCGCATCCATTTTGACTATGAGGTTAGTAACTCCAAAAATAAAAACACAGACTGAGCAAAGTGCTCGAAATAGTCCGTATAACTCTAATTTGGCTTGTGAATAATGGCTTTCCACCTTGGTCAGGCTGATGGACCCGAACTGATTAGGATAATGCTTGCCATCAGCTCCCTCTTGTGAGAGGATATAACTGACAGTGATATGAGACATGTCCACAGCAAGGACTACCTCTCGGTTGGACTGATAGTCCAGATGCTGGAGTGCTGGGGACTTGATAATCTCATCCTTAAGACAATTCATGGCTTCTCATTGAGCATCCCCCCATTCAAAAGGGACACCCTTGCGAGTTAGGTTTACGAGGGGTCGAGTGATTGTAGCAAAATTATGAATATAAATGCATACCACTCTGCAGGTCCCTAAGAACCCATGGACTTGCGTCAAATTGGTGCACTTGGGCTAGTCCCGTATCTTCTGGACTTTGGCTTTGTGTGTGACGTGTCCTTCGAAGGTACACTTGTGACTGACAATGGTCACTTCTGGTGCAGCAAGGATGAATTTCTTGGCAGAGACTGTGGCATTAACGTTTTGGAGGCGTTGGAGTATCCTATGGACTACGGTTAGGTGCTTCCAAATGAACCTACGAATCCCAGGGTTTTCTGGGATGGTCTCATAAGACCCGTCTGGTCTTTGGTAACGAGTGTCTCCAGACTTCACTGGGAGGTCATCGACGAAGGGCATAGTATGGTGGGGAATTTCGTCTTGAAGAATGAATGCCATATCAGCTTGATAAATCTGGACTGCATTAGTGTGACCCATAGGAAGCGTTGTAAGGCAGTGCAGTCCGAGCAGACTATTGAATGTCATCATGTCATGGGAGTCCATGTGGAGCAGTCTCTGGTTGTAGCCTGCAAACAGGTCCATCATACCATAGACAGCGCTTCCACCGAAGGACTCTGCTAGATGTTCAACAAAGGGGGGAACCAAGGAGTCCCTGATGGTGACTGTGTTGAGGGGTTGAAGATCATGAATGAGGCAGAGGGACTTCTTGTCCTGCTTTAAAATGCAGAACCAACGTGATCGGTAGGCAGTGGCTGAAGGTTTGTATACTCCAGACGCGATGCAGTCTTTGATGATTTGGATCACCTGGTCCCAGGCAGACAGTGGGATGGTTATGTTGCATAGTATTCAGGGAGTATGAGGGATGGTTGGTATCTTCACCAGTGGAAAGTATCATTCATCTAGTCTGCCTCACTCGGCTGGAACCCAAGCAAAGGCTTTTTCGTGGTTGAGGACTATCCACCAGACTAGTTTGACTTCGTCGGGCCAAAGCCATTTCGTGGGATCGAGGTCTAAAGAGTCAGCGCATTCTTGAGTAAAACGTTGCCCAGGAACGAAGTCCGGGGGATGAGTTGGTAGTGGTAATAGACCAGCAAGAGGATCGTCGGGTAGCCAACGCAGCACACAGTATTCCTCCTTGAGAGGGGCTGTGACTGGTCAAACTTTCTTAGCAACGGGCTTGTAGGCCCAAACATGATGTTGGTAATCATATGAAAAGGATGATTCAAAAGCAAAAACATGAGACGAAGTAAGAGAAGACTGGGTGGAGGAAAGGTAAGAAAACATACAGTGACCTCCAAAACCCTTTCAATAACTAACCCTGATGCAGTGCGCGAAGCGCACTGCAATCACCTGGAATAATCACACCAAGCTTTGCTGGAGAGAAAGATAGTACATACTCTTGGCTACAAAATTGTCTCCTATGTCATGTGATTTGGTCCAAATATGGTTGATTTATAAGCAACATAAAATGGTAACACCATTGAAAGGGTTTTGGAGCTTTTGAATTAGTACTACTAAATAAAGGATAATTACAAATAT
>JBBPMM010000568.1:0-18358 GCA_038090335.1 Solioccasus polychromus
GGTTGTGGTCGACCATGGGCTTATGAAGGGGGTAATCCTTTCCCCGTGTTCAAAAAACATCAATGCTGAGGGAGTAGCTCAACTGTTCTTAGAACGAATCTTCCCTAGGTTTGGTCTCCACTCTTCGGTGATATCCAATAGAGGACCACAGTTCGCATCTGCGTTTGCCAGAGAACTATCCAGACTATTGGGATATGATCTTCGACTATCTACAGCATACCACCCTCAAATGGATGGAGAAACTGAAAGGGCGAACCAATCCCTCAAAACCTTCCTTTGCATTTTCTCTGAAGGATGACTAGACAAATGGGTCAACTTACTACCCGTCGCCAAATTCTCCCATAACGCCAACGTCCATGCCTCCACCAAGAAAACCCCATTCTCCCTGATGTTAGGTTTCGAACCCAGAGCATACCCACCCCTAGGAAAAACCTTTATCCCCACACTGGAAAAACGTCTTTCCCTCCTGGAGGAAGCCAGAAAGGAAGCTTTAGCTGCCCATGAGAATGCCGCTTGGATAATGAAGGAAAGAATCCACTCAAGGTTCAAACCCTGGAGAGTAGGAGAAAAGGTGTGGTTAGAAGCAAAGAATCTTCGATTCTGCCACACTTCTTGAAAACTACTCCCTAGACAGGAAGGCCCCTTTGAGATTACCAAGGTCGTCTCTCCCATCGCTTATGAACTGAAACTCCCTTCCTCCTGGAAAATCCATAACATCTTCCATGCCTCCCTTCTCTCCCCTTATTGAGAAACCATGGAACATGGCCCAAACTTCCTAAAACCTCCATCGGAAGAAATAGAAGGAGAAGAAGAGTGGGAAGTCGAAGACATCCTTAATCACCAAGGAACACGAGGCCACCGCCAATATTTGGTAAAATGGAAAGGGTACTCCTCGGCAGAGAACACTTGGGAGCCTGCATCCAATCTAGGAAATGCTTCCAAGATTCTGGACGACTATAAAAGACGACAAAATCTTTAAACTCCGAATCAACTACCTTTGACCTCAACCACCTGTCATGTCCTCCAACGTTTCCAACCCCACTTCATTCATCCGAGTCTACGCCCAAAGACTCCCAGATCACCACCGCCGCGTACTCTATGCAGGCATCCTTGCCAACCCCCGCACCATGTTTTTACTAGAAAAGGACGGTCTTTGGGACTGAGCCATAACCCTCCAAGCCCTCGTACGCCTCTACCACCAGACACTCTCCCACCACCTGCTATATGAGAGACTCCATTCGGGAGCATCGCACACTGCCCATCAAACCCTCTCTGATTCCCAGTCCCTTATCTGCCACCATGTCCTCGACCTCCTTCACTATGAAGGTTTCTGGGGTTTTGTCAACCACATACCCAACTCTGCTCTCCAACACCTTCTTGTCCCCCTCATTAACTCCCTCACAACGGCAGAAGAAGATGTTTATGATGGCCTCGTTGCCGTCAACACTGCTCACACCGCCCCACGACTTGTTCCTGCTGGACCAGTTGTCCCACCTACATACACCCCCCAACCCTCCAACACCCGTCCGGTGTCCCCGCCCTACCACCCTTGCACTCCTTCCCTGCCTTCTACTTCCCCTGCTAGGACTCTCAGACGTCGAACTCACCTGGATAGTCTGTACCCATGGCTGTGAATAGAAACCCCACCTTTGTCCTCCTCCTCGTCATCTTACGGGAGCCCGATCTCCCCCATACTCCCAGTGCGACCAGTCCCTGCAGTCGACAGGGACACCATCATTGCTGATGTCTCCCCGGGGACAATCGTTAACCCCATCAATGTCAACTCCCCACAAAACCCCCCTCGCCTAGGACAATGTTTCAAATGTCAGGAGTGGGGGCATTGGCACAGAGAATGTTTCAAATTTCGCTGTCCTCACTGTTTCCTCTGGGCTCCTGGTCACCTGGCACGATTGTGCCAATACCAACCCTGTACTCGATGCCGAGGACCTTGCCACCCTTGGGCGGATTGTCCTCTTCTGGTGGGGAACAATAAGCCTGTTGAAGACAATGAAGCTTGAAGGGTCTTCAAGACACTTAATTGGGGGGTAATGTTACGTGTGGACCCCTATCTTTCTTACTTAGTCATACTTGTCTTTTACCTCACAGCACCGGAGCTGTGCATCCCCTTCCATAGTAAATACTCTGGAACATTCTAGTAGGATGCCTTTTCTGTACTTGGTCTGTGCACTGTCTCAGACCTATAAATACCCTCCACACCTACTATGTACATTAGCTAGTTCTATGCCTATAAAGCTTAGTAACCAGCAAGCCACCCTTGGGTGAGACCCCAGAAAGGAACCCAATCTGCCTTACATCGCTCTTCTTATTCCCATCGCTCAACTAGGCCTCCAAGCCTTTGTCTATATTGCCATCGTCCCCTACCGAGACCTTGCTGTCCAGTTCGCCTTTATCCAAGAAGGAACTCGTCTCCTCGTCGTCATCATAGTGGGGATTTGGCCCCATCCTCGACATCGCTTATACTATCAAGCTCGTCTTGATCGACAGTAGCTAGGTTACCAAGCCCTAGCATAACAGATGAGTGGTTGTGTGATGGAGGAGAAGTTTGTGATGAACTTTCAATAGAAGTTGCAAAATCCTAGGAAGGAATGGACTGCATGAACAGAGTGTGGGGGTTCCCAGGAGTGAATGGTGTCTAGTTTTGTAGGATCCATGGCAGCTCAGTGGTTTCCAATAATCATCCCAAGGTATTCTACCTCAGCAGCATCAAACATGCATTTGGACAATTTAAGGGATAGACGGAGGTCATGAAGGTGTTGGATGATGCATTTGGTACAGAGTGTGTGGGAGGTGCGATCAGAAGAGTGGATAAGAATGTCATCCATGTAGATGATGAGCCATCCTTCAGAGAGAAGGTTGTGGAAGGCATTGTTCATGAAGGCTTGAAAGGTTGCTGGGGAGTTGCAGAGGCCAAAGAACATGACCGTCAGTTCAAATAGCCTGAATGGGGTAATGAATGCTGCCTTCCAGCGGTCTTCTGGTTTGATGAGGATGTTATTATAGCCCCACCATATGTTGAACTTGATGAAGATGGTGGAAGATCTGAGCTTATTGAGAAGATCAGAGATCAATGGTAAAGGGTAGGCATTCTTTATGGTGTGTGAATTGAGGTATTGATAGTCTTGGCAAGGTTGGAGGGAACTGTCCTTTTTGCCCACAAAGAAGAATGGAGAGGCCTGGAGGGACTTAGATGGGACAATTTGTCCTGTCCGAAGATGTTCGTCAATGAACTCTCAGCAGGTTTGTAATTCCTTAGGGTTGAGAGGGTATACTTTTGCAACCTTGGGGATGAAAGAGTCATCTAGTTTGATAATGTGATCAAAAGGTCGAGATGAAGGTAGGAGATTGTGTGTTTTTTCTTCAAACACATCAGAATATGTATGGTATTCTTGGGGTAGGACATGATACTTCTTTGGGGCAGCTGCAGCTGCTTCAGTGGCAATGGTGGTCTTTTGAAGGGACGTGACCAAGTATTGTTGATCGTCAGGTAAGGCGGAGGTGGGGAGATCAGGTATGGATATTTTCCTAGTGGCCCAATTAATTATGGGGTTCATTTTAGTGAACCAAGGAAGGCCCAGAATTGCTTGGTCTTCTCCACAATGAAGGATGAGGAAATGAATGACTTCTTCTCTAACTCCTATTCGTAAAACAAGTCTGGTCTCTTTCCTAATGAATCCTCCTTGGTTCGTAGTTCTGTCTACATTTGAGGCTTTTATAGGCACTTTTAGGCGAGAGCATGGGAACTGGTATTTTGCCACAATGGTGGGGTTGATAAAGTTTTCAGTAGCTCTGGAATCTAATAGTGCCTTCAGCTCAGCAATTTTTGCTCTGTGTAACAAGGAAATAGGGATTCAAATAGATTTTTCCTTTTTACTAGTACAGATCACAGGAGCTAATTGTTTGGGAGGAGAAGATGCCGATACTTCCCTTTGCTTTAAAAATCCAAATCTTGGTGTGCTGTTATCCAAGCTACTTGTTCCTCAGTTTCCTCTTCTTCGAAACAGGTCTTCAAGACTCATATCATCTCCTTTGGGTCTACCTTTTTTCCTTCAAGGACTTTGAGGTATTTGTCCAGTTCAGATGGTTCTTTAGGGGTTTCTGGTTTGGTGGAAGTGGCGGCAATTCATGCCAGGTTATGGGGTGGATGAGTGGGGGAATTTCCCTGGCTTTCTTTGGCATCCTTCGGGTGGTTTTTGGCCATGCATCCTCTTTTATGACAGACAAAGCATCATCCCTTCTTAATGTGCCTTGCTTTTTCGACCAGGGAGAGTCAAACAGCATCGACTTCCATGGTGTTTGGGTCCCTTCTGGGTGAGTTAGGGCTTCGCCATCCTAATCCTTTCCTCATATCCTTGATGTGCTCTTGTTGGGCATGGAATCTGCTGGCCTGTTCCATCCAGCCCTTCAGAGTAGTGGGCACATTTGCCATGGAGAGGATATTAGTGATGAGTTTTTCATCAAGTCCTCGTCCAAAGTTGTCAATGAGGGAGTCTTTGTCAATGACACGGGCTTGGGAGGTGGCTAGGGAGAAGTCTGCTACATATTTAGCAAAGCCATCTTTGTCCCTAGTGTTTTGGATGAGGGTACAGAGGGTTTGTCAGGCACAATTAGCCATGTCAAAGGGGAAGAAAGTTTTGAAAAATCTTCTGCCATTTTTGTGAATGTCTTGTCTTCTTGCTTTATTTCTGGGTCTTTGAGTTTGTAGAACCATCCCTCCGAGAAGGTTCTTCCTCAACCCTTGCTCATCTTATTGAGGGTGGTCAAGAACATGGATTTTTCATCATAGAGGTCGGTGTTCATAGAGAAGTACACTTTCATTGCCATCATCCACCGGATGGCATCCTTAGAGTCCCCAGAAAAATCATTGGGGAGACCGGCTTTCAGTTCTGACCACAACATATTCTTTCTTGTGGTTTGCTGAGCTTCTTTGGCTTCTTCTCTTCTGATTCGTGTGCTTTCTTCAGCCACCTGTCTGCAGAAGACCGGTTTATGAGGGTCGAAGAGGAAAAATCAATGGTATCTCCCTGACCTGATGGTGGATCATCGAAATCTAAAAACCCATCTCGATGATGGATTGGTGGTTAGCGCATGGTAAATTTTGTCGGCACCATGGACATCCTTCAGTCCATGGTCTTGTTGATAGTTTATACTCTTTTCCAGAGTTAGGGTTGCGTAAGGTGATATTCTGAGAGCCATCTGGGAAATCATCAGTGGTGGCACTCATGAGACAATGGAAGGGTCAGCTGAGTAATAGATCAAAGTTGGCATGTGGGATGACCTGGACTTGTACACAGACTTCACCAGCGCTGAAGTCCAGTTGAAGGTTTTCTATGATGCCTATGATTGATTCAGTGGTTGTATTTGCATTGGACATCGTCATTACATGGTTGGACTGGACTGGCAAGTGAAGGGTCTTCCATATCCGCTTGGGCATGGCAATGATTTCTGAGCCCAAATCGAGTATGCCAGTGATGGTGATCGGAGTTCCTAGTACTTTAGCTTCAAGTGATCTGAGTGGAATGCTGTGGTGAGTGATGATCAGTCCGTCATTGCTCTGGATTACACTTTCACTAAAATGGTGGGAAATAGCTCCAGGGTCTTGGCCTGAGAGCTTGTTGATGTGGACTGAGTTTGCTGCAAGGGGGATGCACTTTGAAGTGGCCAAGTCTCAAAATTGCTTCCAGACTTCTGGCACAACTGAGATTAGCTCTTTAAAAGGGACTGGTATGGTCATTTTGAGTACTCGGTCTAGTATCTTCTTGGGTGCCACTTCATCCTCAAATGGGAAGGAGTAACAAAACTGGCCAGTAGGGGCTGGTATGGAAGGGTAGATGGTGTTGGTGCATAGTTTGGGGATAGAGGATGATGAAGGGATGAATGGAGTTGGTGTGGGTTTGACTGGAGTGACAGGGACGACAGGAGTGGCAGGTCCAACAGGGGTGGCTGGAGTAATGGGAGCAACAGGGGTAACCAGTCTAGTTGGCATGGATGGTGTAGACCGAGCCACTGTGATCTCAGGCATCTCGATGTCTTCTTCGACGGTAGGAGACCGAGATGCTTGACGAGCAGGGCAGTGAGATGGAACTTCTACACCATCAAATCAAACTCACTTGCCCTTGTCCTTAGCTCGGTCTGCCTGAAAACTTACCCAGGCGCATGATAAATAACTTCTGAAGTCTGGGTCATTGAGGTCCAGACTATCTTCTTTGTCATCATCTGAAGATGCAGCTGCTGGGGCCATGAAAATGGAGGGGTCGATATCTACAATTGCATCAATCTCAGGTGAACATAATAAAATGATCCTGGCTGTGACAGCTGATGCAGTGCTTGGGGTGGACTGCATGGGTAGCCAGTCTATGCACTCCTGAAGGCAACATGTACCAGGAATGTGTGGGATATGCTTCCTGTTGGGGAGGTATATGCGACCATCAGCACCTTGGGATGCTTTACCGGTCTGCAGGTACATATCAACGTGAGGACAACTGTTCATAAAGTGAGCTGGATCGTCACAGAAGGCACATTCCTTTGGTCTTGTAGACCATTGGAGGTTTACCTGCTCCTGCTTGATGGCAGGAGTGCCACTGGACAAGGGGACTTGCAGTACTTGGGGTGTCAGGACCAGTGCTGCCCAGGCCAGATAGTAAGGTTGGGCAGTCTGTTGTTGACTGGCTGTGGGTAGTGGTTGAAGCACTGAGCTGGTGAGAAGAAATTGGGCAGCCTCGATGGTGTCAGCGATTGGGTATGGGTTGGATGGGTGATGCATAATCTTTGTGATTAATAGATGTTGCTGGACTTGGTTGCCTAAGTCCATTGGTAGTCCAGCGAGAAAGAGGGCATCACAGTCAAGCTGGGAGAGTTTCTTGTTGATGATTAGGAACTTGGAGATCTTCTGGAACTTGCACTGATACTCTCCCAGGTCTTCAAGTGTGCACATTGGTTTAGCTTGATACTCCTGGACTAGATACTGTATATCAGCATGACAATATCTGTTAGTACCTTCACATCCAGGGTATAGTTTCTTGATGGCAGCAACAAAGTTGTCCCAGTCTGCTGGGACTATTGAAGCTTTGTCCAGAAGCTCCCATCCTTTGGACTCTTTGAGGTCCATGTAACAGATGGCAGTGCATATCTTCTGGGCTTCACTGATACCAGCAGCATTGCCAAGTTCATCAATGTCTTTGAGGAGTCTTGGAAGGGCAGAAGGATTCTTCCCATTGAATCTTGGGGCATTCTGGGTGCCTCGAAGTGGCATAGGCGTCATTGGTGCTGGGTTAGACATTTGAATAGGTCAGGAAGGTAAAGGGATGGAAGTGGGCAGTCTTGTGGAGGTTGATGAGGGTTGATGGGGAGCTGGTCTTGACAGTACTGGAAGGGGAGTGGTGGTGATGGTAGAATAGTCTGGTAAGATCGAGGTAGTCTGGGATGGACGAAGTAAATAGGAGAGGGATGAGGATGATGAAGAAGCAGTTGATGTGAGTGAGGAAGGGGGCATGCAGGGAGATGGTGTGCATTCTGAGGGAATCGAAAGTGGGGATTCGGTGCCTCTCCTGGTAGTCTGGGGGGTGGAATGAATAAATGCTCCAGGCATGCGATTGCTGTGACTAATGCTGTCGGCAAAAAACTTCTTTGGGAAATGGAGCTTTGGTGACTGTAACCCTAATTGAATGAAAAGAGTCCGGTGGCAGTGAGTGGTGGTCCTGTTGAGGTGGTGTTGTTGATCAGTGCAGTAGAGATTCCAGCCAATCAGATTGTGATCCAGTTTCCATTAATGGTCTTTGATCGCCTTCCGAGAGAGAAAATTCACCAAAAAGGGAAGTATCAAGGAAGGAACAATTGTGCCACATGAGGTTAGGGGGGACCAGTATCAGAAAACTATTTTCTGATATGTCAAGATTGCAGAACTCAGTCAGTAAATTTTCAAGCTCTAAGCAATGAGGAGTTAGCCAAAGACTTTGTCTGGAACCCTTGTTGGAGTCCCTCACAGTGGGCTCCAGATGAAAAGACTTGAAGGGTGGTTGAGTGGACTGTTAGTCCTGGCCACCAGGGAGTTGTCTGAGGGTGATGGGGGAGTGATTATGTTCACCCCAGAGGGACTCTAGAGCAAGGGGTTAGTCCTAGAACAAAGGTTGGGCACAAATGAGTATAGTCCAGACACAGTCCAGACAGTCATAACAGTAGTCCAGTCAGTATAAGTTGTTAAATATGTTAAGACTGGTGGTTCAGTCAAGAGAAACAGTGCAGTAGATGGTGAAAACGGTGAGGGAGTGTTACACTAGGGCTTAGCAACCTAGCTAGTAATGCAGATAATAGAATCAATAATGGAACTGATGATGAGGATGCAGCCAGACTGCAATGATAATGGCAACCACTAGGAGTGTCCCTTCTTGTATGAAGGTGAAGCAGACAGCAAGGTCTCATTGGGCGACAATGGCGATAAGGACTATAGCATGAATAGGCAGTTTGACTGAAGGGATCTCACCCAAAGAGGTGGCTTGCTGGTTACTAAGCTGGGATTGCATAGAACTAGCTAAAGTACATGGACAATCCTACAGGTATTTATAATACAGAGGGTGGTGCACAGACCATGTGCAAAAGAGGAAACTATCTAGAAAGTTCCAGAGTATACTAAAAGGGGGAGTACACAGCTCCAGTGCTGTGAGGCAAAAGGGGAAGTACGACTTAAGTGAGAAGATGAAAATAGGGGTCAATTACTGCTCATAACATTACCCTTCCGTTAAGCTCTTGAGGACCCACTTGAGCTATCTTCTTTGGTCATTGGTGGGTTATTCCCTAAAGAAGCTGGACAGTATCCCTGAGAATGACCCATCTTCCCACATAGCAAACAAGGTAATCCCCAACAGAGGCATGCAGGGTGTCCTGGGGCCCAAAGGAAACATTGAGGGCATCAGAATTTGAAGCATTCTCCATGCCAGTGTCCCCATTCCTGGCACTTAAAACATTGGCTGAGGCAAGGGGGGTTCTGAGGGCATTCTACTGTGATGGGGTTGGCAGGGGAACCTGGAGAGGCATCTGCAATAATGGCATCCTGGTTGATTAGAGGGGGAGGAATAGGTAGTGTGGGAGAGATAGGACTCCCATAGGAGGATGAGGATGTGGATGAGGGGGGCATCTCTATTCTTAGTCTGGGGTATGGACTAGGTTGACGAGAACATCATCGAAGGGTCCTTTAGGGGGTTGTAGTGGGTGGAGAGGGAGTACAAGGTTAATAGATAGGGGACACTGGACGAGGGGTTGTGGAGCGAGGGGCATATGCTGGTGGAGAGGATGGGCCAGCAGGAATAAGCCAGGGGGTGATATAGGTGGTGTTAACAGAGATGAGACTGTCATAGATGTCCTCTTCAGACAGTGTTAGGGAAGTGATGAGGGGTACTAAGAGGTGTTGGAGGGCGGAGTTGGGTATACGATTGACGAAACCCCAAAAGCCTTCATAATGTAGAAGGTCGAGGATGTGATGGCGAATAAGGGACTGAGAGTCCATGAGGGTCTGTTGGGTAGTGTGCAAGGCTCTCAAGTGGAGTCGTTCATAGAGAAGATGGTGGGTAAGGGTCTGATGATACAGATGTACAAGGGCCTGGAGGGTGATGGCACGGTCCCAGAGACTGTCCTTCTCAAGTAAAAACATAGCACGAGGATCAGCAAGTATACCTGCATAGAGCAGATGACGGTGATGGTCGGGAAGTCTTTGAGCGTAGACACGGATGAAAGAGGTGGGTGTAGCGACATTGGAAGACATGGTGGACGAGCAAGTTAAGGGTGGTTGGGTCAGAGTTTAAAGGTTTTGTCATCTTTTATAGTCCCTCAAGGTTTCTAAGGTGTTACCTAAGTTAGACTCTGGTTTCCACATATTTTCAGCCGAAGAATATCCCTTCCACTTTACTAGGAATTGTCGTTGTCCTCGTGTTCCGTGGTGATTGAGGATATCTTCTATTTCCCATTCTTCTTCCCCTTCTATCTCCTTGGGTGGAGGTTTCAGGAAGTTTGGGCCATGTTCAGCGGTTTCCTTGTAGAGAGAAAGAAGGGAAGCATGGAACACATTGTGGATTTTCCAGCTGGTCGGAAGTTTTAGTTCATAGGTGATGGAAGATATTACTTTGGTGATTTCAAAGGGTCCTTCTTGTCTAGGAAGTAACTTCTGAGAGGTGTGGTGGAAATGGAGGTTCTTTGCTTCCAACCACATCTTATCTCCTACTTTCCATGGTTTGAATTTGGAGTGAATTCTTTCTTTCATAATATGAGCAGCATTTTCGTGAGCAGCTAGCACTTCCTTCCGAGCTTCTTCCAACAAGGAAAGACATTTTTCCTGGGCTGGGATAAATGTCTTTCCTAAGGGTGGGTATGCCCTTGGTTCGAATCCCAGTATGAGGGAGAAAGGGGTTTTCTTAGTGGAGGCATGAACATTAGCATTGTGAGAAAACTCTGCTAAGGGTAGTAGGTCAACCCATTTATCTGGTCATCCTTCAGAGAAGATGTGAAGGAAAGTTTCTAGGGATTGATTTGCTCTTTCCGTTTCTCCGTCCATTTGGGGGTGATAGGCAGTGGAGAGTTGTAAGTCATATTTAAGTAATCTGGACAATTCTCTAGCAAACACTGAGGCAAATTGCTGACCTTGATCGGATATTACAGAGGAGTGGAGGCCAAATCTAGGGAAGACTTTTTCCAAAAATAGTTGAGCAATTCCCTCTGCATCGATAGTTTTTTGACATGGAGAGAGAACTGCCCCCTTCATAAGGCCATGGTCGACCACGACCATGATGGAATCAAAACCACACACAGGTGGGAGATCTGTGATAAGGTTGACAGAAATATGTTTGAATGGTCAGGTTGCAGAGGACGGGATGGGAAAGAGGGGAGGAACGGTGGGGTGGGTGTTGATCTTGTGCTGTTGGCAAATGGCACAACTGGTGACAAAGCAACAGATGAACGAGGAAAGGCCCAGCCACCAATAATCACAGGAGATCAATGCAGTGGTACAAAAAATACTGCCATGACTGCCCATGTGGGAAGAATGAATGGAGGAGACAAGGTTATGTCAAAGGGGTTCAGGGACATAGAGATGATTTTTGAAATATAGTTTGCCATTATTGAAGGTCCAATAATGAGTGGAGGAGCGAGGGAATAGTGGGGATCCAGTGGTAGCGTTAGAAATGGCATCAAGAACAAGTGGGTCGGAGGAGGAGGATATGGCAATTTTATCTGCCAGAGAGGTGTCAATGGCATGGGCGAAAACAGAATCCAGAAGAAGGGTGGTGGTGGTGTTGTCATGACGAGTGTCAACTTCATCTCAGTGAGATAGGGCATCTGTGGGTCCCATACAGGAGGCAGGGAGGTGGGTGAAGGAGAGATCGAAGTCCTGGAGGAAGAGGAGCCAACGGGCCTGGTGATGGAATAGTTTGCAGGGTTCTCAGAAGTAGGTGAGATTTTTATGGTCAGTAAGGATAGTGACAGGGTGACTGGTACCCTGAAGGTAATGGCACCATTCATAAAGGGTGTGGATGACAGCGAGGAGTTCTCGGTCATAGATATCATAGTTTTGTTCAGCAGGGGGAAAGATAAGCACAAGGGTGGAGATCTCCATTGGTATCTTTCTGCATGAGAACCCCTCCGGTAGCGACAAGGGAAGCATCAGTCATGACAAAGAAGGGATGGGATGGATCAGGGAGTTGAAGGACTGGGGAGGTGAGGAAGAGGTTTTTGAGTGAGAAGAAGGTCTCATTTTGGGGTTGGTCCCAATGCCATATGATGGACTTTTTTGTCAAGTCGATAAGAGGTTGGGTGATGGTAGAAAAATTGGCAATAAACTTGCGATAAAAGTTGCAAAAGCCTAGGAAGGAGCGGACTGCCTGGACCAAACGAGGTGGTTCCCAGGAATGAATAGTGTCTAGTTTTGTGGGGTCCATAGCAGCACAATGGTTCCCAATGATCATGCCAAGATATTCGACTTCAGTGGCATCAAAGACACATTTGGATAGTTTCAGTGAGAGGTGAAGATCACGAAGTCATTGAAGGACTCGTTTAGTTCAAGAAGCATGGGTAGCATAGTCAGAGGAATGAATAAGGATGTCGTCCATGTAGATGACTAACCACCCTTCTGAGAGGAGGTCACGAAATGCGTCATTCATAAAGGCTTGGAAAGTTGTGGGGGAATTGCAAAGGCTGAAGAACATGACAGTGGGTTCATATAGTCCAAAAGGGGTGATGAATGTGGCCTTCCAACGATCCTCTGGTTTAATGAGGATATTGTTATAACCCCATCAGACGTCAAACTTGGTGAAGATGGAGGAAGCTCTGAGCTTATCCAAGAGGTCAGAGATTAGTGGTAAGGGATAAGTATTCTTTATGGTGTGGGAATTGAGATATCAGTGTAGAGGTTGGTGCACCTCTACATGTATATTCCTTCATTTTTATAATTTCTACACCTTTCCTCTTTTGTTTTACTTCGTCCCCTTGTGTCTAACGATAGTCCAGAGCATCTGTTCACCAGGACTACTACAGTCCAGTCGGACTACTACGTATACTGATCTGGACTACCCCTTATCTCGTCTTCTAATATTCCATTACTCTTTTCATAAGCCCCTTCTATTACTTAGACCCTTATGCTCATGGCTTCGATGTCGCTTTTGACGTTCAGGCCTTTTGTCATTCTTGATATGTCATCAGGTACTCTTTCCATATGATACTTGGAAGTCTGGGCATACCCGGACTATAAAATCTTGTATCTGTCATTTGAAATGACAGCTACCGTTTGCTCACTTACCGTCACCATTGGGAAACCGTCTCCCTCACCATTTATACTGTCAACCACACCGTTTTCTTGACTGTACTGCCAGTCTTCATGCCTCATCACGCTCTATGACTACCGGACTACTACCTACAACAGTCTGGAATATGACTGGACTGCTTTGTACATGCCCTACTTCGTTCTAGGACTAACCCTACTCCAATAGAGTCCCTCTGGGGCGAACCTATTCGCTCCCCAATACCCCTCAGACTATCCCCAGGTGGCCAGGACTAGTAGTCCATTCAACCACCTTTCAGTCTATTCATCGGTAATCTTGACAAGGTCAAAGGGAGCCATCTTTCTTCCCAACAAAGAAGAATGGAGATGCTTGAGGGGATTTAGATGGGATGATTCATCCTGTTCAGAGGTGTTCATCGATGAAGTCTCTGCACATCTGTAGTTCCTTTGGGTTAAGGGGGTACACCTTCACTACCTTTGGAACAAAAGAGTCGTCCAGTTAGATTGAGTGATCGAAGGGTCAAGATGGGGGTAGAAGGTTATACATTTTCTCATCAAATACATTGGAGTATGTTTGGTATTCTTTGGGTAGAACGTGTTCTTTCTTTGGGGTCATTGCTGCAGCTTCCATAGCTATGGTGGTTTTGCGTAGGGATGCGACAAGGTATTGTTGGTCATCAGGTACATTGATGGGGGGTAAATCTGGTATAGATATTCATTGGGTGGTCCAGTTGATTATTGGATTCACTTTAGTGAACCAAGGGAGACCCAGGATGGTTCAGTCCTCGCCACAATGGAGGACAAGGAATCGAACTACTTCTTCTCTGGTTCTGATCCATAAGACTAGTCTAGTCTCTTTTTGGATGATCCCTCCCCAGTTTGTCATTCCATCGACATTTGAGGCTTTTATAGATACAAGCCTTAGGCAAGAACAAGGGAATTGGTATTTTGCTATTATGGTGGGGTCGATGAAATTTTCCATAGCTCCAGAGTCCAGTAGTGCTTTCAGTTCAGCGGTTTTTGCTCTGTGAGATAATGAGATGGGGATTCAAATAGATTTTTCCTTTTTACTAGTATAAATCACCGGAGCTAATCATTCAGGAGGGGAAGACACTGATACTTTCCTCCTCTTTAAAAATCCAAATCTTGGTAAGTAGTTATGTGAGCTACATTTTCCTCAGCTTCTTCTTCTTCAAAACAAGTTTTGAGGACCCAAATCATCTCCTTGGGATCTACCTTTTTCCCTTCGAGAACCTTGAGATATTTGTCTAAATCAGATGGTTCTTTTGGGCTTTTGACCTTTGTGGTGGTGGTTGCTACTTGTGCTGGATTTTGGGGAGGGCGAGTGGGTGGGGTCCCTTGGGTCTCCTTGGGGTCCTTTGGGTGGTTTCTAGCCATGCATCCTTTTTTGTGGCAAATGAAACATTATCCCTCTTTGATGTGATGAGCTTTTTCAATGGGGTTTAGGCAGACTGTGTCCACCTCCATTGCATTTGGATCCCTTCTAGATCCATTTGAGCTTTGCCACCCCAGACCTCTTCTCATGTCTCTTATCCTTTCTTGTTGGGCATGGAATTTACTGGCTTGTTCCATCCACCCTTTTAAGGTTGTGGGGACGTTTGCCATGGAGAGGATGTTATTCATGAGTTTTTCATCTAGCCCCCATCTAAAGTTATCGATAAGGGAGTCTTCATTGACTACGCAGGCCTGGGAGGCTGTGAGAGAAAAGTCTGCCACATATTTGGCGAAACCATCTTTATCTCGAGTATTCTGGACAAGGGTTTGGAGAGTTTGTCGGGCACGATTGGCTACGTTGAATGTTACACTAGGGCTTGGCAACCTAGCTAGTAATGCAAATGGTAAAGTCAATGGTAGAGTTGGTGACAACGATTGGGCCAGATTCCCACGACAATCACTATCAAGAGTAGAGTCCCTTCCTGTACGAAGGTGTATCTGACCTGGAGGTCTCATTGAGGTACAACAGCTATGAAGACGATTGCTTGAAGGGATAGATCAACAAGGGGAAATACGAGGGCGAATAGAGGCAGCTTGGTCAAAGGATCTCATCCGGGGGTGGCTTGCTGGTTACTAAGCTTGATAGGTGTAGAACTAGCTAAAGTACAGGGAAAGTACCTAGGGTATTTATAGGTCAGGGATGGTGCACAGACCAGGTACAAAAGGAGTATCCTTCTAGAATGTTCCGGAGTATATGCTACAAAAGGAAGTGTACAGCTCCGGTGCTGTGGGGCAAAAGAGAAAAGGTACGACCAAGTAGATAGGGGTCACTGTCACATAACATTACCTCCTTATTAACGTTTGAAGTTCCACCTCAAACCTCATCTTCTCCAACTGGTTGGTTGGTCCCCAAGGAAGAGGGACAGTAACCCCGAGAGTGACCAGTCTTCCCGCATAAAGAGCAGGGTAATCCATGACATAATTTTGCTGGATGTCCGGGGGCCCAGAGGAAACATTGTGGGCAACGAAACTTGAAGCATTCCCCATGCCAATGTCCCCATTCTTGACACTTGAAACATTGTCCTAAATGGGGTGGATTCTGAGGGTTCTCCATGGCGATAGGATTAGCAGGGGATCCAGGAGATGCATCAGCGATAATGGCATCATGGTCAATAGGTGGAGGAGGGATAGGCACTGCAGGGGAGATAGGACTCCCATAAGATGAAAAGGACGTGGACGAGGGTGGAGTTTCTATCCTCAGCCTCGGATAAGGACTGTCCTGGTGAGGACGATGCTGGAGGGTTCTCACAGGGGAGATGGAAGGAGGAGAGGGGGTACAAGGATGGTAAGGTGGAGATGCAGGACAGGGGTTGACGGACTGAGAAGCATATGCTGGGGGAGTGGTTGGTCCTGCAGGAACAAGATGTGGGGTAATGTGTGCAGTATTGATGGCGATGAGACCATCATAGACATCTTCCTTGGCAGTTGTTAGAGAACTGATAAGGGGAATAAGGAGATGTTGGAGGGTGGAATTAGGTATGCGATTAACAAAGCCCCAGAAACCTTCATAGTGAAGGAGGTCTAAGACGTGATGGCAGATAAGGGACTGGGAGTCAGTGAGGGTCTGGTGGGTGGTATAGGAAGCCCCTGAGTGAAGATGTTCATATAGGAGGTGGTAGGTCAAGGTCTGATGGTACAAACGTACCAGGGCTTGGAGAGTGATTGCCTGGTCCCAAAGTCTGTCCTTTTCTAGGAGGAACATGGTGCAGGGGTCAGCAAGGATACCAGCGTAGAGGAGGTGGTGATGGTGGTCAGGTAGTCGTTGGGCGTAGACCCGGATGAAAGAGGTGGGTGTAGAGACGTTAGAGGACATGATGGATGAAAGAGTTCAAGGGTGGTTGGGTCAGAGTTTAAAGGTTCCAACATCTTTTATAGTTGTTTAGAATCTCTGAAGCATTTCCCAGATTAGATGTTGGTTCCCACATATTCTCCACCGAAGAGTATCCCTTCCATTTTACCAGATATTGCCGGCGACCTCGTGTTCCTCAGTGATTAAGGATATCTGCTACTTCCCATTCTTCCTCCCCTTCTATCTCCTCAGATGGGGGTTTAAGAAAATTTGGACCGTGTTCTGTGGTTTCTTTGTAGGAGGAGAGAAGGGATGCATGGAACATGTTATGGATTTTCCATGAAAGAGGCAGTTTCAATTCATAGGCAATAGGGGAGATCACTTTGGTGATTTCAAAAGGGCCTTCTCATCTTGGGAGTAGTTTTCGAGAGGTATGGCGGAATCAAAGATTCTTTGCTTCTAACCACACTTTATCTCCTACTTTCCAAGGTTTGAACTTCGAGTGAATTCTTTCCCTCATTATCCAAGTGGCATTCTTGTGTGCCACCAAGGCTTCCTTTCTTGCTTCCTCCAAGAGGGAAAGATGTTTTTCCAGAGCAGGAATGAAGGTTTTTCCTAAAGGTGGGTATGCCCTGGGTTCAAATCCCACTATCAGCGAGAATGGAGTTTTCTTGGTGGACACATGAATGTTGGCATTGTGAGAGAACTCTGCCATGGGTAGGAGATCAACCCATCTGTCAGGTCATCCTTCAGAAAAGATATGAAGGAAAGTTTCTAGAGATTGGTTCACTCTTTCCGTCTCTCCGTCTGTCTGAGGGTGGTATGCTGTGGAGAGTCAGAGATCGTATCCCAATAGTCTGGACAGTTCTCTAGTGAATGCAGAGGCAAACTGAGGTCCTTGATCCGATATTACAGAGGAATGAAGTCCAAATCTTGGAAAAACCTTTTCTAGGAATAATTGAGCCACCCCTTCCACATCAATTGTTTTTGAGCAAGGGGAAAGGATTACCCCCTTCGTAAGACCGTGGTCGACCACGACCATGATAGAGTCGAAACTGTGAATAGGCGGGAGGTCAGTGATAAGGTCCACCGAAATGTGATCAAAGGGGCGGGTAGTGGTGGAGGGAATGGAGGAAAGTGGGGGAACTGTGGGATGAGTATTGACCTTGTGTTGTTGACAGACTGCACAGCCCGAGACAAAGTGGTGGACAAAAGAGGACAAGCTGGGCCACCAGTAATCACAAGAAAGAAGAGATGTGGTGTGAAAGATTCCGCCATGTCCCCTAGTGAAGGAAGAGTGGACAGATGAGACAAGAGAGTGGTGGAGGGGTTCAGAAACATAAAGACAGTGTTTGAAGTATAATTTTCCATCATCGAATGTCCAATCGTGAAGGGTAGAGCAGGGAAACAGAGGAGAGTTGGTCGTGGCCTTATGGATGGCATCGAGAACAAGTGGATCAGTGGTGGAGGACTGGATGATTTTGTCTGCAAGAGAAATGTCAATAGCGCAAGCAAAAACAGAGTCGGGAAGAAGAACAGTGGTGGTGTTATCCGCAGTGGTATCAATGGAGTCACTGTTACGCTGAGGCTTAGTAACTCAGCTAGTAACTAACGTGATAGAGTCGATGGTAGACTCGTATCCGTCGACGAGGTAGTCCTAAGACTATCAAGACCACTGTAGTATCCTCCCAAGCGAGGACGTCCACCCTTCCTTCGGGTACTTCCTGTGCGATGGTAGCAAAGAAGATATAGATCTGCTGACATACCCCTCTCCGAGTGATTACAGAGGCTTCAAGAAGAGAGTACTGGATAACGGGAATGATGAGAAATCTCGCTCGTCCTGAGCGGCTTGCTGGTTACTAGGCTTGGATTGCATAGAACTAGCTAAGGTACAAGCATAGGAAATCTAGGTATTTATAGGTAGAGGAGACTTGCACAGACCAAGAGGAAAAAGGAAACTATCTAGAATGTTCTGGAGAATGATATCTGTATATGGTAACCCTTAGCTCTGGTACTACGAGGTAAAATGGAAGGAATCGGAAAACAGAGAAAGTAGGAACAAAGATCGGAAAAGTAAGGGACAAAACAGGAGAAATAGGAAACAAAAGAATAGGGGTTCACAACTGTAACAGTCACGATGGGACAAAGCATGAGCAGGTGCCATGTGGGAGGCAGGTAGGTGGTTAAAGGAGAGGTCAAAATCTTGCAAAAAGAGGAGCCAGTGAGCCTGGCAGCAGGACAATTTCCATGGTTCGCGGAAGTAAGTAAGGTTTTTATGA
>JBBPMM010000569.1:0-15210 GCA_038090335.1 Solioccasus polychromus
GCTTTGCTAAACAACCTTGGCAATTCCTTTGTTGTTCGTTTCGAGCGCCTCGGCAAGCTCAGTGACCTCGAGCAAGCAATTTCGGTGCACAATGATGCAGTTCAGCTGATCACAGATGGTCATCCCAACAAACCTGCCCTGCTAAGCAGCCTTGGAGTTTCCTACAGAACTCGTTTCGAGCACCTCGGTATGTCTGGTGACCTCGAGCAAGCCATTTCGAGACTCAGCGATGCGGTTCGGTTGACCTCTGATGGTCACCCCGACAAACCCCACATACTGAACAGCCTTGGGAATTCCTTCTTCACTCGTTTTGAGTGCCTTGGCGAGTTCAGTGACCTCGAGCAGGCCATTTCGAGGTACAAGGAGGCGGTTTGGCTGACTCCAGATGGTCACCCTGACAAACCCGGCCGGTTGAACAATCTCGGCAGTTCCCTCAGAACTCGTTTTGATCGCCTTGGCGATCTAAGTGACCTCGAGCAGGCAATTTTGGAGCACAGCACTGCAGTTCAGCTGACACCGGATGATCATCCTGATAAACCTGCCCGACTGAGCAATCTTGGAAGTTCTATGGTCACTCGATTCGAGCGCCTCGGCGAGCTTAGTGATCTCGAACAGGCCATTTCGAGACAAAGTGATGCTGTTCGGCTGACCCCAGATGGTCATCCTGGAAAACCCGGTCGGCTAAACAACCTTGGGAGTTCCTTCAGAATTCGTTTCGAGTGCCTTGGCGAGCTTAGTGACCTTGAGCAGGCCATTTCGAGGCACAGCGACGCAATTCAACTGACGCCAGATAGTCATCCCGACAAACCTGCCTTCCTGAACTGCCTTGGCGGTTCCTTCATCACTCGTTTCAAGCGTCTCGGCGAGCTCAGTGATCTCGAGTATGCCATTTTGAGGCATAACGATGCAGTTCAGTTGACGCCAAATGGTCACCCTGGCAAGCCTATCCGGCTGAACAACCTCGGCAGTTCCTTCGTTACCCGTTTCGAGCGCCTCGGTGATCTCAGTGACCTTGAGCAGGCCATTTCAAAGCACAGCGATGCAGTTCTTCTGACCCCAGAAGGTCATCCTGATAAGCCTACCCGGCTGAACAATCTTGGCAATTCCTTTCTTGCTCGTTTCAAGCACCTCGGCGAGCTTGTTGACCTCAATCAGGCAATTTTGAGGCACAGCAATGCAGTCCAGTTAACTCCAGATGGTCACCCTGATAAACCTGCCTGGCTTAACAACCTTGGCAGGTCCTTTATTGCTCGTTTCGAGCGCCTCGGAGAGCTCAGTGACCTTGAACTGGCCATTTCAAAACTCAGTGATGCAGTTCAGCTGACCCCAGACAGTCACCCCGGCAAACCCGCCTGGCTGAACAATCTTGGCAGTTCCTTTGTCACTCGTTACAAGCGCCTTGGTGACCTGGGTGACCTTGAGCAGGCAATTTTGTGGCAAAGTGATGCAGTTCGGCTAACCCCAGACGGTCACCCTGACAAATCTGGCAGGCTGAACAATCTTGGCATTTCCTTCAGAACACGATTTGATCGCCTCAGCGAACTCGGCGACCTCAAGCGGGCCATTTCGAAACAAAGCGACGCTGTTCAGCTAGCCCCGGATGGGCATCCCGACAAACCTGCCCTGCTGAATGGCCTTGGCAGTTCCTTAAGAACACGTTTCGATCGCATTGGCGAAATCAGTGATCTTGAGTGGGCCATTTTGAGGCACAGTGATGCTGTTCGGCTGATCCCTGACCGTCACCCCGATAAACCTCTCCTGCTGAACAACCTTGGCAATTCCTCCTTCGCTCGTTTCCTCCACCTCAGCAAGCTTGGTGACCTTGAGCGGGCCATTTCGAGCTACAGTGATGCAGTCCAGTTGACATCGGACAGTCACCCTGACAAGCCTGCTCAGCTGAACAACCTCGGCAATTCCTTCCTAGCTCGTTTCAAGCATCTCGGCGAGCTCAGTGACCTTGAGCGGGCCATTTCGAGTCACAGTGATGCTATTCGGCTGACCCCAAGCGGTCACCCTGATAAACCTATCCGGCTGAACAGCCTTGGAAATTCACTCGTCACTCGTTTTGAGCACCTTGGCGAGCTTGGTGATCTCGATCAGGCCATTTCGTCGCATAGTGATGCAGTTCGGCTTACACCAGATGATCACCCTGACAAATCTGTCTGGCTGACCAACCTCGGTGGTTCCTTCGTCACTCGTTTCGATCGCTTCGGCGAGCTCGGTGACCTCGAGCATGCCATTTTGTTATACTCTATGTCCGCTTCTTTTTCCATTGGTTCCCCCACTTCCCGATTCCGTACGTCTCTACTATGGGTTGCATGCGCTCGAGCCGCAGAGCATCATTCCCTCCTTCATGCATATTCCGTCGCCATTGGTCTTCTTCCCCAACTGGCCTGGATTGGTCTTTCCTTCCCTCATCGCATCCGTGAACTTGTTCGAGGCGCTGGTGTCGTCCGAGATGCAGCAGCGGCAGCCCTGGACGCTGGACTCCCAGAGGTTGCTGTTGAATGGCTCGAGCAGGGGCGATCGATTGTTTGGGGGGAGCTATTTCAACTTCGTAGCTCGTACGATGACTTATTCGAAGTCTACCCGGATCATGCCCACAAACTAAGGCAACTGTCAAACAAGTTGGAGGAAGCTGGTGCTGTTCGTGAACAGTCCTCACGTCTGGTCATGGCTCCGGTTGACGCACAAGGCAAGAGTGAGTCTTCCGACCGTGTGGCTAATATACATCGCACACTTGCCATCGAGCGTGATGAACTTCTACTTGAAATTCGCAAGTTACCTGGCTTTGAACGGTTCCTCCTACACAAAGGATACTCTCGGCTCCGTCTTGCCGCACGCTCTGGACCCGCGGTCATTCTCAATGCAACCGAGACTCGCTGTGACGCTTTGGTCGTTTTGGCTGATGTTCAGAACGTCATTCATGTTCCACTCCCGAATTTCCCTCTGGCACATTCTGGCGCCCTTCAAGCATTCATGAAAGGTCTGATTCGCAATGCCGACGCAATTCCATTTGGCGAAAGGGAGGGAAAGGATCGTTATAGACAACGTGATAGCGAGTGGGAACCCATCCTTTCTTCGCTCTGGAAATGTGTTGTCAAGCCCGTTTTGGATTCGCTCGCTTTTGTAGTATGTATGATTTAAACCCTCAGGTTGGCCAGCTTTTGACACCCTCGCGAACAGGCGCCGGGAGGGCAATCACGCATATTCTGGTGCCCGACTGGGCCACTTTCGTTCCTTCCGATTCATGCTGCTGGTTATTACCACTCTGAATATTCGCAACCCGGGCACAAAATATTTGATTTCGTTGTATCGTCGTACATTCCCACACTCGGCATCCTTGCATCGTCGCTCGAATCCCAGCCTACAGTTGGGGACACTCTCCGTCTCCTCGCTGTCCGCCAACCATTATCAGACGGCCACCCTCACCTTCCAGGTGTGGACGACGAGTTGCGGTGCATCAGGGAAATCATTGAATCCAACCCCTCCACATGTGTTAACTTATCTGAATCTTCTTCTGGTACGGTGGAAGAAGTATTAGGACTGATGAAGGAAGCGGACTGGATTCACTTCGCGTGCCATGGGGTTCAAGATTCCGTGAATCCGACAGAAACCGGACTTTGTCTTGCCCATAAACGCCGTTTGAGGCTCTCCGATATTATCGCACTGTCGCGTCCACGTGGTGGGCTCGCTTTTCTGTCTGCGTGTCAGACGGCGAAGGGTGATCAGGAGCTCTCTGACGAGGCGATGCATATTGCAGCTGGGATGCTATTTGCGGGGTATGGCGGCGTGGTCGGTACGATGTGGTCCATCAGTGACGAGCTCGCACCCGAGGTAGCCAAGAGCGTCTACGAGCAACTGCTTTCGACCGGCACAGGGCCAGATTATAGGGATGCAGCACAAGCACTGCAGAACGCCATTGCACGTCTGCGAAATAAGGGCACGCGGTTCTTGGACTGGATTCCATTCATTCATGTAGGTCTTTGAGAGCGTTACAACTCCGAGTATTATGCTATCATACGTCCTTGATTACGATTACGATTTTTTAACACTTTGTATAGTAGCAAGTTCCTTTGTTGTTCGGCGCGAGGTCTAGTTTATATCGTTGTAAAAAAACTTCTCATGTAAGTGGAGAGTCGTCGAGGATTCCAATTATGGATGTAATCTAAGTGATGGGTTAGTCCGGTCAATCACTAATACCCACTCGCTATGCACTGAGTGAAACGAGCAACATACGCATGCGGGCGTGATAAGTCACCCATCAACTATCCGCCAAGAACGGACAGCCTTACTAATGAATGCTGCTTCGATACTGTTGATCCGAGTAACGATGGACGACATACCTGTTCTGTCAAGTACGTCAAGGTCGGTACATTTTGAATGTCTTTCTTTGACTTCTACAATGAACAGAGGATACAAGTAAAGACACTGTGTGATATGGAAAGCGAACAGACATTAGTGAGTCACCCGAGCCCTGGAGGGGTCCTCGAGCGCGATCGGGGTTACCCGGCAGAAACCAATAGGATGAAGGCATTTCGGATGAGAAAGGCAGGGGAAGCAAACTCCGCTTTAGATTATTATCTATTTCATCCACTCTGATCCCCTGACCCCGCATCTACATGCTAGTTCTCGAAATAAATTGTGGCTTATAATAGAGAAAAAAGTCACTTATAGTCACAATGCGGAGGTTTGCGCAGGTCAATTTTGTTATCTCTCCGCATTCATGCCACACAGTTGCAAAGTCCAGCATTGAGCACCCTACGCTCCCGTAGAAAGAAATAATATTTACGCGCTTTCGCGTCGCTTCGTCCTCACGTCTTGTCGTATCGTCTTGTCGACGTATTTCGCACTCTTCGTTTTCAGGCGACAATTAGCACTCGCACGTGATCGTCCCTTGTGCGAGGAACAGCATCTACGTTCTCGATGCGATGTCGATATTATTCATAACGCGCGCGTCGCGACAGGCATGAACAACTTGTTCTTCGATCCTCGTTGAAGTGCTTTGCATGCAACTCACGGCGTTATTGCGAAGTCAGCTCTCTTGTAAAACAGAAAGAACGCGGTAAGTAACTCTACTGTACTTGATCCTTGTGTTTTCTCGTTGAAAATTGTAACAAATGGTGACCGCGCAGGTATTCTACTGCAAACCCGTGCTCATCACTTAAATCCTGGTCACCTGGACTGAGTTCAGTTCATAGAACTCCTTGTACAGATATTTACGGCTATCAAGCTGCCACACTCTCTCCGATCATTCTTACTGCTTAACCGCTGAGTTAATCAGTCCGCAGCAAGCAACTCGTGACCAACTCACATCATTATGAGATGCGTGAAGGTAACGTGATTTTTCTGCGATATATAAAAGCCTCCTGTGGTAAAAAAAATGGGCTCGGAATCAGGGTGAATACATTCGTTTTGTTTCTCGTTGGTTTTTGCCATCTTCTTGCATGTTTCTCTTACTGACAGCCATTCCAGTCTGGTGAGAACCAGTTCAAAGTTTCGAAAAGGATTCGAAAAGGATTCCATGGACGAGGTCAATGATGCGCTTCAGTTCCCCAAAAAAATCATCGTAAGTTCCTGACATCTTCAGGATTACCACTTGACATACATTATTTGAGCAGATATGGCCTGATCCCGCTGGTGGTCCTTGATTCGGAACAGCCTCGAAGGAGGATAAAATCCATTTTCAGTCGTCGCTGTAGTTGTGCATTATATACCGGGTAGGTACTTTCGTCCGTAAAATTGCATCTAGAGAGGGTGGCACGACTGCAAGCTCGGTGAAAACCAAGATGGCTTGGCAAAGCAGCCAATACGCGGGCGCATACTGTCGCACTCACTCGGCTACCTAAAATTTGTGACGGTTCGCTGGTGAGAGTGATAGATCTTACAATGTGCGCAGACAGCCTGACGGATGCGCGCTAAAAATATGAATTTTCAGCCTCCTTTTTCGAAGTGTCATACTTCTCCGTTCTAGATAGCGACTCGCTACCCCGTTTCCTGCCACACTTCACCGTTTTAGCCACGAATATGATCGCGATAGCGCCGCAGTTCCTAGTGATCCCAACAGGAACAGGGCAAGAGGGCTAAGTGTCTATGCCTCATGCTTATGAATTCCTGCGGAAAATGCCGAGGTGGCTGTCTCTGTCACTACAGTCACGTCTGGTTACTCGGCCACTCCACTGCGTCTACTAGCAAGTTTTTCAAACATGCTCACCTTGGAGAATTAATAGCGTACCGGCGTATAAATACCTGATATATGGTCGGGGTTTTCTCCCGCCCTCTATCCTACACACGAGCTGTAACCTTCTAGCACTTACCAAGTCTCTGCCTGGACTACTGTCGGATCTTGACGCGTCGAAAACTCGATCAGCCACCGATACTCCATGTTTGGAATGTTAGTATCATTGGTTAGTTTTTTGGAATTATGAGCGTATGTTGATTCGCTCGATGATACCTTCAAGTAAATGGTTTTGTATCTGATCTCGTATAACTTGTTGGATGAATATTCGCAGGCTCACTGAGTTCGCAGATCTCCCCGAACTTGATGAGTCAGGATACATCCAGCTTAAGGACTCCTTGTTATCGTGCGCGTTCTGAAATCGATATGAGACCTGAGCTGACGACTCATAAGGAAACTCCGGGATACCGGACTCCCCAAACCGTAGTCAAACCACAGCATAAGCTGGTCCCTGAAGTGAGCGACAAAAAATTCCCCATCCCAACCCAATCTCACGAAATTGCTCTCCTAGAGACGATCTCCTCGCCGAGATCATGAAACCAGAGATCCGCGCTCATTTTTCCCTTGCGTGTCATCGAGCTGTCTGAAATGGAGCTTGTAGAAAGGGGTTCCATCTTCGAGTATACTATCCAGAACAAGCTCAAGAATCCCTCAGATAAAGTTGTCCAGATAATGGAAGAGTCACATAGACAGCATTCAATAAATGACCTTCAAGACATGGTGATGTTGCGGAATAAAAAAGTATTTCCGCGCATGTGAAAAACACGACGAAATTCGTCATTCTATCACATACTTGGGGTAAAGCCTAACTACGAAGACTTCCTCCTAAAGCGAAATCTTACCGGTCAAGGGTGTAAAAAGTTGAACGAATTCTGCGGGATTGTTCATGAACAGTACGGAGCCGAGTTTGTTTGAGCAAACATCGTCTGCATCAACAGGATGAACAGCTCAGAGCTTGACGAATCTATACGTTCCATGTTCGAATGGTATCGCGAATCCTTCGTCTGTACAGTTCATCTTGCTGAAACTGACATCCTCCTTAACCTCCCCCTGGATCGTTAGTTTATGCCCGGTTGGACTCTGCAGGAGCTGCTGGCCTCTCAGCGCATCAAATTCTATAACAAAGACTGGAAACTCCTCACGAATATTCTCAACGACAAGATGGATCCTTCTGGTGAAAACAAGAATCTTATCCGGATTATTTCTCACAGCTTCAAGCCTTCGGTGATAATTATCATTACCAGTTAAAGATATTGAGCAACGGAATGGAGGTAGGATGGGAATCCCCATCCGTTGTATCTGTGACTTCAATCCTAGACTTCGGGACCCACTGTTTCCAGGGCATACAAAATGGATTGCGCGAAGAGTTACCATAAGACCGAAGGACATGGGACATGTTGTACATGATGGGAGTTTTAGGTACTTACATCACTGTTGCTTGGGGAAGGCAACGAACGTGCTTTCTTTAGACTATTCCAAGCAGCTCTCGAAGTGGATTTGGTTCTTGTGGGGAAGCAAACCCATTCCACCTTACGTCAACCCTTCCAGGATGATATCTTCCTCCTCTACGTTCTACTCGTCTTGGGATATTGCTTATGCCCCCAGGGATTCATCCACTCGCGAAAAAGGACCAATCGCCCTTACGTGTATTGGTTGTCCCTGTAAAAGCATCTTTTAGAGTTCGGCGCGACGCGCAAAGACAAGATGTCACGCTCATTTGCACTTTATCCGATGATGCTGTCCGTCTAACTAGCACATGCTACGAGAAACAGGAATTCGGTCCCCTGGGTTGCAGCGTATACGAATATCAATCTGCACTTGGCATCCTTGACCATGGTCCCCGAAACGATCGATTCAGGTCAAGTGAACTTTATTGCGTAGAAAAGATACTTCCCATCATTGGGTATTAGAGGCAATAATTCGTGGGAGAGTGGGGTATTGAGCTTCGGTCTCAGAGACACATTTTGCGAGATCAAGATGGATGATTGGACTACAATAAAGGCCTCCAGTCCTGGAGTGGGATGTGATGATTTCAAGGGAGGCCCTGATGCGAAAATAGCAATTCTGTCTACATACTTAGCATCAGGAAATTGGTGAATAAATGATATGCCTAGATACATCTTGATAAGATTGATACCTTTCCAAAATCATATATTAAACCAGCCCAGGAATATCTATTTTTCATGTGCTTTGTGGCAAGATACTATCTGACCTAGTGTAAAGTGTAAAGTATATCATCAATATCTAGGTATACCAGCACCCCACCGATTTCTTGATGTATAACTTTCGATCTGTCGATTGTCCGGCCGAGATGGAAAGTTTGCCCTCCCGCCCTGCCCATTGAACATTTACATATTGACGAGTTAACATCATGGTACACAAAATAAACAGTACATGATTGGATCACAACTACCTGTTAAGTTCGTCGCTCATGTCGAATACCCTATCTCCGACCTAACCCACTCAATTCCCATGCCATCTTCTTCTGTATAAATGGAACACTTCCGAGTATCCATAATCCCCAAGCCCGGACCGTCGCAGAGTCCAACGGGCACCACCACCACATCCTCTTTCGGTACTTCAAGCCCGCGACAGATAGAATGGTTTTCGTCAGTTTGATCACCTCGAGCGCACGTGCATGCCGCGTCGTGGCCCATTCACGAAGAATCTCGTCTGCCTGGGAGAGCGGTTGGGCCTCGCAAGCATGAATATGCTTCGTGAGCGCTTCCCCGAGGGAGACGGCATCTCGCAAGCCAAGGTTCATTCCTTGCCCACCGGCTGGGGAATGAATGTGAGCAGCATCACCAATAAGAAGGATGGCGCCGCCTTCTGCTCCTTCTGCAGAGAGGCGAGTGTATGTCCTATCGGCGATGGATGCGTGATTGCGGAAACGGGAGCTCCAGACAAGTTCTTTGATACGTAATTGATTTGCAGAGGAATCTGGGGAAGGATTATATGGTTTGAAGCGATCGAGAAGATTTTGGATATATTCTTTGGAAGGTGCGTGGGGAATTTCGCCATCTTCCAAGGGTACACCGCAGGCGATGCGGTATACTTTGTCAGAAATAGGGGCATGGCCATCGGCGGCGAGGGTCTCGTTAAAGGAAGATGGTAGGGGGAAGAAAAAGACAAGACCGTTTGGATGTAGTGTGACGCTCGTAGCAACGTCAGCCGCGTTCGTGGTCTCAAAAGTGACGTCGGCGATGGCCATTTGAGCAAGATTGTTATCTTCAGAGGGTGTTGGATCGGAGAAACCTATACCGGCCGTAGTGCGAACCTACGTATTGTCAGACGATATCTAAGATCAAAAAATCTGTGAAGATTCTTACCGCTGAACGTGCACCATCTGCGCCAATCACATACCTGGCGGTGATTTTCCTACCGTCTTCAAAGGAAACATCGCTGAACAGTGGATTTTCAACGTTGCTCTTCAATCCTACCACTCTAAGCTGCCGATGGACGGCTATACCCAAGTTGGCCAACTTCTTCTCGAGCGTACGTTCGGTGACGTTTTGTGTAATAACGAGTAGATATGGGTGTCGCGTGTAAGATTTGAGGCTTTCGATGAGAGGGTTAAGAAGCTTTGCGGAACGAGTCCCAACGCTGAACGTAGTCGATTTGATGCCATTTGATACTATATCGTCTCCACAACCTATCGTATCCAGTGCCTAGAAACGACTCAGACACGAACAAGGTGAACTAAGACAACCCACCTCCAAGGTGGCAGCATGGACTACAACAGCTCGGGAAGCATTTTGCCCTTTTAGTATCGCGTCCACGATGACAAAATCATGACACCCATGGTGATGAAGAGAAAGTGCTGCCGCAAGTCCCGCTGGACCGGCACCTACGACGAGGACAGTGGTTGATTCAGGTAGAGCCATGTGGGCAATTGTCGACCGGACATAAATCCAATGACCGCAACCTTATATAGAGCCATTCCCGTCGTTATCCTGGGGTATATGGTGTGGAGTGCACCAGAAGGTTTTCCGGTCAAAAAGCGGACGTGACAGTGCTTGACAAACAATGATGACACAGTCCTATCATTCTCAGCTTTGCGTCCGAGCCGAACGCATCAAATATTTGAACCACGGGGTATTATCCAACGACGAGCTTGCGACAAACGGCAAGTTACATCACACTGTAGGACGCAGTGAAGATCGTACCCGGTCAATATACTTACTAGGCTAACAGTGCTGCCCAATTAGTGACGAATACATCTAACCCACTCCTCTTGCGACCCAGTTACCGCAGTAATACCATCTGGACTCTTTACATTCATTGCTAGGGCCTGCCATCGGATCTCCTGATCCCGCCGGTCAGATCTGGCGCAACGTTGACGGCGGTTCAATACCTTGTCGTGCCTGTCGCCTGCCATCTGTGTCATATTTGAATTGTATCAATCCTGGAGCTGCCTTGCGCCTTGATAGCTTGATCCGCCGGTGGACTTTACTTCGAGTGTCTTCGCCCTCGTTTATCAGATCAGATGATAAGGGTGGGGCTTCTCTTCGTCGGGTAATTGTGAGATTGCCGAACCGACCTTCTTGTTCAGGTATTATTTTCCCATACCGCGGAACATGACGGATGCAGTTCGATCTCGAAACGAACCCACGGCCACATCGAGCCCAGGGAACATGACCCACAGCTTGACAGTGGCCTATTAATTTCGCAGAGTAGGTGCATGAGATCAGCGGTAGTGACTTAATCTCGCAATGAATCCACTATTTCACTGAGCGTTGACATACACCGGTCTCACAAATCCGAAAGGAGCCTGCAGCGCCGCAGATTACTTGAAGAGCAGTCCGTCTTTGGCCAGAATCGTGCAACTGAATGAATCGACGTCGACCACGTCTCTTTGTCTACTAGTAGGGCTCCGTTCTGCTGCAATCTTCCCGGTGTTGTGTGACACATGATAAGCTCACGGGTTCCTTTTTATTAATTGTTCCTGAACCGTTTGAAGGGTGAAAAAGGGTTAGGATCAACAAAAGAGGTTTTAGATTTACCTGGCGAAGCTGATATGTCATTGGTCAGCTCAACAAGTGAATCACCACCCGTTTCGGCAAGCATAGTTTTGAGCTAAAGAATAGTTCGTGGTGATAAAAGAAAATGTAGTGACAATAATGAAGACGTAGTTCGAAAAGAGGATGCGACAACTCGAGTCGCTTTCTGTGCAAATGCTCGGTGACAGCACTGATGATTTCTGAATCTTTCTCGTGCTTGATAATCTTTTTAAGGTGGATGAAATTCTTGATGCGTTGATCAGAGTCCAAATGAGCAAATGAAACGAAGCCATCTTAATTATGCCACGACGTTCTGTTCGACGTCGCTGGAACACGGTCATGTCTCGTGAACGCACGAAGCGCAATACCACAATGTAAGTACATGGTAGTGACAGCCCATTCACCGCCTGATTCATATTGATTTCCTCGTCAGCAGATTAAAACGGGTTCTCCTCTGCGACCGTGAATAAATAATCGATCTCCGTGTAACGATATACGTCGTGGATCAATGCCTGTTCGGGCTCCACCTGCTGGACCTGGATCGGTATCTGGTCAGCCCTATCAAGGGGGGCATTTCTGGCACCTGAAGGTGTATTCCCATCCGCAAACACGAGCATCATGGGCGTAACGGAATGATACTGAGGCCAATAGATGTCAGAGCTCTGGCCAATGTTGGGGTCAAGGTTCGTAGCAAATCGGACAAGGTAAGATGCCATGTCCCCGCCTTTGAATACGTTGTCGAGGTCAAACGTGTGGGCCTACAGAGGCGTTAACAAAAGATAAGGGCAGATGTAACCACAAATAACATCATAAACTCACAGCACCGAGAAAAGGCACCGCTTTGTGACGCTTGCTCACTGAGACGGAGAAAGATTAGGTGAGACATAATAAGACCTACGGTGCCGACTACGCACAATATGTCCAGGCACTCTGTCTCGAAGCAAGATTCTGCAAAAAGAAGCGACGTGGTCCCTGGAAGAAGAGATCACCATTGAATGCAGCAAGGCGCTTATACTGCGGGGTAAGAATGTTGTTCAAGCCTGTATCGAATGGCGACCCGAGCTCGGGATCCGAGGGATACAACGCCATAACCTGTTTAACCCGGTCTTCCGATGAGTTTGCCATCCAGTTCGTGCGAAGATGTTGCTCGAATTCTTCATCGGTGCTTTAGTCAAGGGTGGTCAAATTGATGTTTACAATTAAATTTTCTGAAAGAGGCTCACAATATGGTCTTAGCCGGCTGCGTGGCGAACATTGTCCCTTCGTCGTCACACACACCTACATGTGCAAAGCCAGATTGGTAAGCATGGAAAACGTGAATCACTGTCTTACCATTGATGAAAGGTATGTCGGCGATCGCTTTCTGTCGAACTAGTTCATACGGGTTTGCAGTCAAGAACATCCCATCGACTCGGGGAATCCACGGCTTCTTAAGAGTCTTATTCAAAAATGTCAACTAAATTCCGTTTGAATTTCCTAAAACTTACCCCATTCGCAGATACTTCAGGCAACGCAGACAATAATGTCTGATATGGAGCACTGCGCAAACACTGTAACGTATCCTTGGAGTTGGAGCATCCCGCCAGTTCAACGAGAGTATCGTAGTATTTCTGACCAGCAGCCATGTCGCCACCGTGAATAGGTGTACCGCTCTGCATGAATGCAGCTCTAAAAAGGCCATCGGGGTTGCCTCCATTAGCCAACATGTGGAACCCAATCGACATGGCACCAGCACTCTCCCCCCATCTACACAGTGACGGACGGAAGTCAGCACGATGGAAAGGCGTTGCTTGAAGAGGATATAATCACATGGTCACTTTGGTAGGGTCCCCACCAAACGCACTGATGTACTTTTGTATCCATTTCAGAGCGAGGCGCTCTGGATCGGGATAGTAGGGTAACCGTTAAGAAACCACGGACACGTAGGAAATCATGACACTCACGGTCATGGAGACCCAGATTTCCAACGTCAGCATCTTTGATTTCCTTTCCTGCAAGGAATCCGAACACTAGGTGAACGACGATCAACCGTCAACCCCTTTTCGAACAAACGAGAATGCACTGGGTACTTGCAATTCAAACTTTGAAGTCCAACATGGTATGATTAGGCAGTCGTATTCACGGAATACACGAGTTTCTCACCGATAGTTTATGGCGGCGTATACAACAGGAACGCCGAGTGAAGTTGATGTGTCCACAATGGCCTTGCCATCGTATTGGGGTCTGGATGACATTACATCAGAGCTATTGGTATATGCATGATCCCAAACAACAGCGCATACTCTGATTTATGGCCTGTTTCAAAACCGCCTCCGTGGATCCACTAATTGATATTGTTAGAGTAATGAGTATAATACAAGATTATAAACACCTTACCACTACTACGGGCAGTTTGGACGTGGGGGTGGCATCCCTAGGTGTGACCACGTTCAATGTCAGGCCTGTGTTAGCAATGGTTAGTCAGAATCAGACCAATGAAGTCCTCGTACATACAGTCCTCTGAATAAGTGACGTTGTCTGCACTGAAGAGATCATCCCGAAGAGCACCGTGCTGAGGACACGCGGGGCCGTGATCTGTTGCTAAAAGGTCATTGTCGTATGGCGGCAGTGCCAGAGGTAGTTGAAAGCGTAAATGACACGTCCTATTTCGAGGTATAATCAGCCGATGGGAGCTGGGCCAGGCACTTGTGAACATTGACGTACGGCGGCTGGGCATATGGGATGCCCAGAAATTTATTGACGGACTCCGAGCCGACCCCGGTGACCGTCGCACTGTCTAGTCTGATCGTTGGTGGGGCTAATAGTGCGGACGCAGGCATTACCCCGATGACGGTCAGGGAAGCCAAAAGAGTGGCTATCTGTAGCATGAAGGCGCTAATAACTCTAAAAGTGCAAGTTGAAAACTCGAAGTGCTCGTGACAAATTGAAGATGGAAGCTTCTGCCTTGATTCATCCTAGCCGTATTTATGGGATTCGGCCACTGCCACAGGTCGTTTTAGAGATATGAGCGTAACAATCTACAACACGACAAACACGTACAATATCTGAGGCCGGTTGTGCGGCGACCGGTAAGAGCGCTCTTGCACAAACAACGCAAGAACGCGATTGTGTTGGGTCCCGATATCGGGGCCGGATGATCAGAGAGCGTAACCAGTCGGAAATCAATTATAAAGCTAGGTAGTTGGCTACGTTAGTCATATCTGCAAATCGTTCGTCCTTGTTTAGCCTCGGCAGCTGAGTTACACGTCCATGGCGCGCAAAGAAGATATACCGACCATCAATCTTTTCACGTCATCCAAATGATGTAAGATTGGAGACACGATTAACTTAATGGGTCAGTACATACTCAATAGATCAAACAAACAGTGCTGGTGATCAGTGTCGATGGTGAACGAGATGGAAATATGGACGGTACGGAGTGACCAATAGTGGGCGCATCGCTCACAATAATCTTGAATTATTGCAAGCGAAGTCCCAAATTCTCAGAGACTCTCTCAACGGTACACGGGTTGCTTTAATTAGTATGGTCAAACGGTCATCGACTTTAGCAGGTACAGTGCCACTCTCGAATCTGTTAAAATGGAAATTGATAATGGCCACGATGTAGAGCAACGAGGGTCCATGACGTTCCAGTGACTCATAAATCTGACAAGAAGAGACCGGAATGACCGGGGGAGAATGTATTCGCGTATCCGGAAGTTGCCGATCAGCGAAAGCGAAGGCCCAGTTTCCTATCGTCATTGTGCCACTGCTTTGCCGTCGTTCGTCCCACCGACAATCCACATTCCATCGATGCTATGTGTGAACTGAAAAAATTTCTCCAATGCACTGGCTTCCCAGCCTTTCCTGCCAACTTCGATTTCGTCGGATTCCCACTCTTCTGACTTGCGCTGCCAGAAACGCAACTGCGGTTTGGCTCATCTGTTAATACGGTGAGGGTCAGTATCCATTCCACCTCTACCAGCTAGTCTC
>JBBPMM010000570.1:7555-18313 GCA_038090335.1 Solioccasus polychromus
AGGAAGGGGAGCAGTATTTGTTGCAGGCGCTTTCGAGGCAGGAGATGGTCAAGTGGGTAGAGACGATCACGAACGTGTCCAAGGTGGCTGCGAAGCGACGGTTGACGTACCTTGGCAACTCGCCCAAGCCGCAGTTGGCGGATCATATCATCGATCCTGTCGGGGCGCCGTCGACATCGCGGGATCCCACCGCCGGTAAGTCGTGCCCGTGAGAATCTGGCAGGCCTGCAGTGGCTGACGACATGTTTTTAGTCTTTGGGGTAGAGCTCGAGTTTTTGCTCGAGCGCGAGGCAAACGGGGCAGAGATCGTGCCGGGAACTGTTCCCTCTGTGATCGCGAGCTGTCTGGAAGAAGTCGAAGCGCGCGGGTTGAGCGAAGTTGGTATTTGTGAGTTGGTCATGCTCGGGCGAGGAGTTGCGCCACTGAGGCTGTCTAGATCGTATCGCGGGAGCGACCTCGGAGATCAATGCGCTCCGCGACGCATTCAATCGGGGTGATATGCCCATTACCGAGAGCACGGACGTGTATGCGATCGGCGACTTGATCAAGTCGTGGTTTAGGCTTTTGCCGGAGCCCGTGTTTCCTTCGGCGGCCTACTATGCCATCATCGAAGCCATCAGTACGTTTACATGTCGTCGTGTGCCTGCGTGCGCGTCTGATCTCGTTGGTTTAACAGAGGTGGAGAATCTGCAGGCACGGTTGTCGAGTATTCGACGTGTCGTGCACGCGTTGCCACGCGCCAACTTTGATCTATTGAAGCGGGTTGCAGAACATCTCGACAAGTGCGTTTTCTTTTCCTTACTCGCTCGTTGGGAAATCGGACCTAATGGTGATCCCCCCCAGGGTGACCGACTTTGAGGAACAGAATCACATGACGGCGGAAGCGCTCGCGATCGTGTTTAGTCCCAACTTGCTGCGAGCGCCTCAAAACGATTTCGCGCTCATCCTCGCCAATATGGGGTATACCCACAAGCTCGTCAAGGCGCTCATCACCCACGTGCGTTTTGGTCGGTATCGTGTGTGGGGCGTGTGCTAATAACTGTTCTAGTTTCACGTCATTTTCGACGAAGATTACGAGGCTGAGAATGACGTTGAAGAGGATGACATGGAGGCGCCAATTCTGGAGGAAGAAGAGGAGGAAGATATTCCACCTTCTCAATCGACGCACACTGGGGACGAGGAATGATGAACGGTGGTGGTGCTTGTACACGCTCCCTCGAGGCATCTCTTTTGAAATCTTTTAAGTCTTTTTTTTTTTTTCATGGGCGGACACTCGTGTTGTGCACTTTATTTTTCCTTGGCACGCTCCCTCGTTTTCTGCGGCACATTTATATCATGGACATGTATAATTCCTCACACTCCACCTCTTTACCCTCACTACTTAGATCCGGCTTTTCTTTCCCTTTCGCTTCCCCTCATGTTGGTCCGCTAAGCCGGAAACTGGCACAAAAATTTATTATTGTACTGCGCTTTAACTAAACCCGTCCAAATAACATTGTTCTAGTCGTCCTCGTCCCAGTTGCTCGCCTGCTGAGGTACTTTTGGTCCGCCGGCAGGCTTACTCATGATGATGCTGTCCACGCTCAGTACCGAGACGGCTGCTTCCGTTCCAAGTTTAATGGCCCACGACTTGGCCGCCAGGGAATCGAGAATCTTGTACTCTGTCGCGACCAACGTGCCGTCTCGCTCAGCCTAGTCAACGTCTACGGTGAGTCACGGACGACAAACAGACGCGGCCAAACGCGCGCACCTCGACGTCGACGCCCCACGCCTCTCCGCCCTTTTGCTCGTGCCTCGCCCACAGCCGGCTGAGCACCTCATTTCCCTCTGCCCCGCCGAGCGCGTTCTCAGCCAGCGTCCGCGGGACGACCTCGAGCGCGCTCGCGTACCGCTTCACGGCGTGCTGCGCAAGCCCCTTGAGCCCGCTCCCATACGCGTCCACGCGCTTTCCGAGCTCGAGCTCCGTCGCGCCCGCGCCGGGCACGAGCCTCGGATCCCGAATCAACGCCTTGATGACGTTGACGCCGTCGTCGACCGCACGCTCGAGATCGTCGAGACGGTTCGCGGTCGCACCGCGCAGCACGATCGTCGCCGTGCGCGTCTTTTCCGTGCGGGCGTCGTACCCGGGTTCGTCAGGTCGGAGTTGGCGGAGCACCGTGACGCGGTCGCCGCCGATTTCGGTGGTCTCGAAGACGTCGAGGGAGCCTGCTTCTTCGGGGGTCGGTGCGCCGATGCGGGCGAGCGGGGTGGCGTTGACGACGCGGCTGACCCGGCGGAGGTCGAATTTGGAGAGGACTTTGAGGACGGCGATGTTGAAGCGGTTGAGGTAGTGGAGGGCGAGTTCGCCAACCGAGGAGCCGGCGATGATGACCTTGACGCCTGCGTCGGCGATCTCTTTAAAGATCTGCGTGTCGTGGTGAGCATGTGAGTAGGGACGACGGGGATCGGGTACCTTTTCCATGTGCATTTCCTCTCCGCGGGTAAAGTTGAGCATTTCGTCGGCGTTTTTGATGAGGACGGTGCCCTTGGTTTCGGTCTGGGCAATGTCGAGTGCGCAGGTGAAGATGGCGACCTTGGCTTTGAGGACTTTTTTGACGATTCCCTCTGGTTCGCGACCAAAGACCATGCCTTGGACGACGCGGCTGCCGGCGAGGTTGCCGCCCATGATTTTGACGACGCGGACGTTGTCTACGTTGAAGTTTTTTGGGTTGTTGGGCATGACGGCGAGTGCGGCTTCTGCGACGAGCGCGGAGAGGGTGTCTTCGAATCCGTATTGTTTCGATGCGATGGGGGGCTTGAGGGCCTCTGCGAGGGAGGATGGGGTGAGTGGCGAGGGGAGGCTGGACGTGGATAGATCTCGAGGGGGCGTCAGCTGCGCGCGTCTGCGGGCAAGGGAGGTACGCACTCTCCAGCTCTGCGAGGGCTTTCGTGCACGCGAGTTCGTATCCCTTTATAATTTCGCTCGGATGTAGGCCCATGATGAGGAGGTGTTCTGCCCGCTTGAGCAGTTCGCCTGCAAAGATGATGACCGTATTCGTCGCATCGCCCATCTGGATATGTTCGTCAGGGAGACGGGGATGGACGCGATCAGACGTACCTCGGCTTCCTGGGCCTGCGATGCCATCACGAGCAGCTTTGCGGCCGGATGTACGACCTCGACCTCTTTGATGATGGTCGCCGCATCGGAGGTGACGAACAATCGACCCAAGTGGTTGATCAACAGTTTATTTCGACCTTTACACGCGACGATTTAACAAGAGCAGAGGCATTGTGGATATGCGACGCACCGTTTGGCCCAAAACTTGTCCGTACGAGATCTGAGAGCTCCGAGACAGCCTGGATGTTGCGCAGAACTGCGTCCTCGAGGCCCTGGAGATGCTGCGGACGAGCATTAGTCGGTTTTGCGGCGATCCATGAGCGTATCGTACTTTGTAGCCTTCTTTGAAGAGCTGGACGTTGTTGGCTTTCGGGACTTTGAGCGACATGGTCCAAGTCGAGGTGCGTCTGCACCCTTGCCACTACCATCACCATCGCCACGGATGGTCCTCAAAATTCTCGGAACACTGCTACCTTCGTCGTATTATGTGCATGTCTTTGTATCCATTATTGCGATCGTCGTCGTTCACGCCTTTGCACAAGGACGCACAACGAACCGGGAGCGCGACATGCACGCGCGCGTCGTCCTCGTTACCGTGCGTCGTTCGCTGACCCTCTTTATTATGGATTTTTCATGCTCGCTCAGGGCGGTTTCTCCTCGCTCGGGCTCACTCTGATACAAAGTCTGGCTCAACGAGGCGCACACGTCATTGCGCTCACCCCCAAACCGATCGACCACCCCGAAGTCGAGATTCTCATCGACCTTCTACGCTCTACGACCAAGAACGACAATATTTACGCCGAAGAATGCGACCTATCGTCGTCCGCCTCCGTACGCTCGTTTTGTACGGGGTTCCTCACTGGCAAGAACACCCGCCTGGACGCAGTCGTCTTTGTACACGAGTACCAGCCAATAGGCTCGCTCTTCGCCTCTGATGATCCCGTTGAACTCGCAAAACGACGAAAGGCGTCCTCGTTGGCCACGTTTCTGATGACCACGTTACTACTTCCCGTCTTGCTCGTCGCACCCGTGGAGCGCGACATTCGCATCATCAATGTCGTCAATCCCTTTTATGCAGCTGCGTCCGCGACGTATTCTGCCACAGAAGCGCTTACACCAACTGCTCCTCTGTTCAAACATGAGGGTCGGAGATCTCTCGAAACAATCATTTTTATGCGCCATTTGCAGCGCGTACTAGATGCTCTTCCGTCTGGAGGCCAGGTGCCCAAAACGGACGAGACAACCGTTCATGTCGTGGACCCAAAGGTGCAGAAATCAAACATCGTGACCGTCTCTGTTTGTCCTGGGATCAGTCGCGCAGATACGATTGCCACCCTCTTGCGGGCGAATGCCGCTCAAGTCCCGCGGTCCGTCCTAGGTACCATCATGTGCGTCATGTTTGGCGTATTTACTTGCCGTTCCTGATGGTCCACTTTAGCTACTTTCTCTCGCAACCACTTCTGAGATTGCTGACCAAGTCGCAGACGGCTGCGGTTCAGTCGATACTCCACGTGCTCTTCTTGCCGACGCCATTTAAGAGCACGTCTAGCACGACCCGGAGTGACAGCGCTCCAGAAGAGGTTTTAAAGGCAGGAGCACTGTACCGAGAATGTGCAGTCGTCAATGTACGAATACCCATGCCCGACGACTCCGGCGACAAGAAGGACGGACAAATGACGGATGATAGAGAGTTGGGGGGCGTACACCTCGGCCAAATCATCTGGGAGTCTTTCGAGGTCACACTCAAAGAGTGGGAGAAAACCGTCCCTGCCTCTGACAAGCAAGCCGCTGGTGATGATATCCCATCGACGGATACATCTAGTTCTTAGCAAGTATGACATGTTGACCTGGGCATTGTGTTGGTGCTAATTGCTGTGACAGTGCCATACGTATAATGTGGAGACTACTAATACGCACCAGTTTATGGGATGGTGCACCTGCTTGATCACATACTTCAAGACATACTTTGAATTGGTGTGAAGTGTGACATCCGAGGTTTTTCATTGATTTCAAATTTCATCATGCCTTAGTAGGTATATCAGAATGTAATGCAGTAACGAGTCCAAGCTGAATGCATGTGCCGTGCAAGGCTCGTCTCTCGCGTAGAAAACCATCCCGTCTGATCAGCACTCTGCACTTCAGCAATAAACAAGTCCTTGACATTCTTCAGCGTCCCGATCAGAACCCCCTCACTCCCCAAATCTTCCGCAGCGACCCGATCGAAATCCGGCGCTTGATTCCCAAAATTCCTTCCTTGGAACGTCGCATCCGTCGATCGAAGCACGCCGGTGGCGACCGTCAGCGGACGCAACGTGTGCGACACAAACGTCGATGTGTCCTTGCGTGTCGTCTCCAGCCCCGGATATCCCAGAGCGGTACTGTACAACGTGGATCGGCGCATTGGTAGACGTATTGTGCGACGGCCGACTCCCCAAGAACCGTTTGACGCAAGAGCTAAAGCACGGTGAGCGGGCCCGCAATCGACCCCCACCACACGAACGACACACCTCGAAAAACACGATCGGCGTCACAAAGCTCCGAAACACGTTCCACCACACCCTCGCAAACTCGGCATGGTCGACGACCAAGTCCCTCGTGTTCCCGTCCCGCAACGATGTCTCCTCAATGTCGTCTGTCACAGCGACAGAGCCGTCCTTGAACCCGTGAATGAGCACGTTGACGAGCCTGTCGAGCGTCCCGGCCTGCACGATCACCCGGATAGGACGCTGCTCGCTCGACGACGCCTTTACGACCGTGTCATGACTCGGCGCTGCAATATTGCCAGCAACGAGTTTCGTCGCTGTACGCTGCTCTTGCGCTCGAGCCCTTGCGACGACCCCGGCTTGACGCGGATGGACGGCGTCCGCACCATCGTCCTGCTGCCGTTGCTATCGTTCTCGAAGCTCCCACTCCCCGACGCCGAACCTAGGTGGACGAGACGGCGCTCGCGAAGCTGGCCCCGTCGCCGAACCCGAGCCGGGATCCTTGTCCGATCGTGCGACAAGCAGCAGCTTGCCATCATACATGTGGATAGTAGCCCCCCTGATACCGACGTCGTCAATCTTGACCAACTTGTCCGTGCTTGCCGACGCGTCATTTCTCCCAAGCGGGCGCAACGACGTGTTGATGCTCCGGAGCTGCTGGAATTCTTCTACGCTCAGCTTCGTCGGCCCGCTTTCGAGCCTGCCACGTCATGCTTGGCTGCGATCGATGAGTGACACGGTGGGCAGGGGTTCATTAAAGAGTAACGGGACCAGGGGGTGACAGTGCGTGTACGGCGGCGGCGTGGCTTGGCTCCAGAATACGGGCTCGAACAGCCTTTTTTGCCGCGGTTCTGCAGCCAAGAAGAGGGACATGAACTGCTCGATGCTACACGACCGTCCCCCAGTGACACCAGCTTGACGACATCGGGAGCATGCGTGCCACCGTCGACGGGCGTTCTCGAACACGGCGCAAAACGTGTCCGTACGCCTTCGAACAGACAATGTACCTGAGGACCTGGCCGGCCGTCGGATTCGGGCATTTCTTCACGCCGATGAAATACTCGGAGACTGAGCACGAGGAGTTTGGGTTCGAACAGCGACAGGAACTCGCGTCTTGTCAGCTTCCCCAAACCTAATAGGCCTCATAATTCAAACTCCGCTTTTGTACCATGTCGACGCCTGCTGGCACAAGAGCCACTATGACGAACCCCCGTTTCGAACTCGTAGAAGACGACTTCGATCCCGGAGAGCATGAAAAACCTGATAAAAATCTTGCGTTTACTACACGTACGAATGCAAATGTGCTCGACTATGCACCCTACGCGCTCCATTGAATTGTAGAACAATCAAGAAATTGACTCTAAGGTGGAACGCCGAATTTAAGACAAGACAGGGCACTGGCATGGCAAATCAATTGATGCTTCAACACGAAGGAAATGTAACATCTATGTATTTACCAACACAATTTGGGTTTGGAAATAGCCTCGTTAGCCTTGATGTAGTAGAGGTTCTGTATATGTATAGCTATGTCACTGAAAGTAATATCTTTATACTCGCGAAAATAAAAACACTTGTTATGGCAGTACGTCATGTATATTACAGGTTTGCTTGTGAAGGGTTGAGCTCATGTAGCCTTGGGCTCCGTATGTGCGGTCGTGACGTTATGAAGTACAGCTGAGTATACACATCAGTGGTGTGACGTGGCAAGGAGGATACTATTGGACGCACAACCATTGTTTTGAGCACCACCAAGATGCATTGTCGGTGCGCAGATATTCGAGTTGGGTGAGTATATAGAGCCAAAGAAATAGTTATTAATGTGATTGATGACTGTCGGCGATGACGGCCGTGGGGTGACAGTATCAGGTGTCTCTTCGGTATCGGTATCGCTGTCGACGAGGGATGCCATCGACCCTGAGGCCGAAAAGTATTCGTCGCTGCAAATGGTGCTCGTATCTGCGAGAAATACGCTATACATAAGACATCATCAAGACGTTTATCTCATGACCCTCACCAGAGTTTGCTTGATTATCTTCAAATCGAACGGAATAAGAAGCAATGGTATTGACCGTATCCAATAACTGCTGTGTTGTAGCATCATCCAAAGGACGATCGAGTCTGACAGCTATCCCCTCCAACTTCGAGTTTGCATCGGGAGACGCATCATCTGATAACAAAAGATACTTGAGGCTGCACGGATACCGTGAACGCAATACATACCATTCACCGGCTGCAAATCTTCTGCTGGAACCGATAATAAACTTCTCCCTACAGATCTCGCCATCTCTTCGGATCGGCTCTGCGTAGAAATTTGTTTACTCAAAAGTTCCAGTTAGGGCTGACAATAGTATTTACCCTCGTTGCAACGTAGAGCGATTTGCTTGCAGCAACAAACATCCGAATTGAGCGGTAGCGGGATAGGAGTTTGAGAGGGTTCTTGGACTTGGGATGTCGTTCGAGCTCCGCCTTCTGTAACATCAGCCTAATGTCGTGAAGGGAAACGATTCATATAAAAATGGCAGAATATTTACTGATCGTATCTGGCCTTCGTGGTAGCGATGAGCGCCTGGTATTGTTCCGGATTAGCACCGATCTTGGTGATCCTGAGCATTTCGTCGAGAGTCGCATCTAGGAAGAGGTCACCGCGCCCAAGACTATCTCTTTTTCGAAAAGATAACAACGGAAAGAGTACTCGGTTAAAGTTGGAAGCATCGCCGAGGGCAACAGGGAAGACGACAGTCTGATAGGGCGAGGGGTTCATAGACTACGGACGGAGAAGAAGAGGGCAGGTATCCTTTGGCGTGGAAACTGACTCTGCCCGATTTATATTCAATTTAGTCAGGCTGGCAAATCGGAGCCCATCCTTGTCTGCCAAAAATGGGGTAGAGAAGTATGACCTTCCATGAGATAGGTAAGTTAAAAGACAAAGTGTCGTTGACCACGAAGAGGCGAAGAGGTATGCTTGCGGACGTAGTACTTTCCAGCTATATATTTACAGTCCCGAACATACGCACACCTGGAAAAATCCAGTATTTGGTCACCGCGAAGTCGGCGATAATAAGGTGGATGCATATTTACCCAAGTCTTTCTTTATTTGGCAAACAGGCAACAGTACCTACCTTTTTGGGATGAATGCATTTAGCGTTCATGGCTCGTGCAAAACTCCCACCAGAGGAAGAAGTCGAAAGACAAAAGGCGCAGCGGATCCAGAAGGAACTCAGTGTATTTGGAACGACCCAGCGACTTCCGCCTGAAAAGCTAGATGACCGGGAGATCTGGTGGTCTGAGCACTTCGAGTGGTTGAAGGGTCGCGGTTATCTTCTTCGTGCACGCTACGTCCCTGGTTGGGTTCCATCCTGGAAGACATCCGAAAAATTTTGGTTTGAGCATGAAGACTCGCGGAATTTGGAGGTACGTTCGGGTTTCGGTGGTCTGTCGTCCTTACTGACTCCGTTACCCAGGTCGGACACATCATCGATGCCACACGCCTTTCGGATGGTAAATTTGTCACCTTGAAACGCATCGATGTATCGGTGCACCCTTATGAAGTTGACATTGGAATGTATTTTTCTTCCGGAGAGCTGGCTTCTCATCCAGAGAACCATTGCATCCCTTTCTACGAGGTCCTTTCGGTCGACGATAATAAGACCGTCATAATCGTCATGCCATTGCTCCGTTCTTACTCTAACCCGCCTTTTGACACGTTTGGAGAGGTGGTGGAATGCCTTCGGCAGTTATTTGAGGCAAGACTTCTAAAGCTGTGGATATCTATACGATGTGATCATCATCCCTAGGGACTGCGCTTTATGCACAAACATCGTGTTGCTCACCGGTGCGCCTTGACGTGTAATCGTCCGAGTGTTTACTGACGTCATATTAGCGACTGCATGAATATGAACTTGATGTTCGATCCTAGTGCAATGTATCCGGAATCCTTCCACCCGATGGAGACGCGCATGAAAAGGGACTACAGTGGCCCCGCAGTACATTTCACACGTACTCAAAAACCCCCTAAATACTACTTCATAGATTTTGGGATCTCTCGCAAGTATGATCTATCCGAGACTGACCCAAAAGAACTACCAATCTGGGGAGGTGACAAGGAGGTTCCAGAATTCCAGAATTCAAACCAACCCTGTGACCCGTTTCCCACTGACGTCTTCTACATTGGGAATGCTATCATGAAAGATTTCATCCTGGTGAATTTCGTCTCTTGACTCTGTTCAACTCAACGCTGAACATTGGCTAGTCGAAGAAGGGGTTTGATTTCATGCTGCATCTCGTAGCTGATATGATTCAACGCGAACCTTCAAAGCGACCTACGATGGATGAAGTCGTTACCCGATTCGATAGCATTTCTAGCAAGTTAGGCCGTTGGAAACTACGCTCGCGGGTGGTGGACCGTGAAGAAGACATATTTGAGAAGTTCATTCATGCTACTTCCCATTGGAAACGTCGAATTGGGTACGTTGCTAGAGGCATACCAGCTGTACCTAGGCAACGGCCGTGACTTCATCCAACTATTTTATAAATTGCATCGTATTAGAAGTTGCTCTAGACGGATTTAACTCACTACACATTATTTCCTTCCCTGTTGTGCTAGGGTATAGTCAAGTCATGGATACAACCTGAGTACGTGTGGCTAGGTTCGGGTATTAACCAAGAAAAAAAAACAGGGGGCAAGTATTGCTGATTCCGGATTCGAAAAAACCACCTCTTACGAAATATCAAAACGGCAGGCGTAGGAATGCGACAAGTGTTTTTACCTCGCGCGCGAATTGCACCGCACCCCGGATCGCATACGATGGCACCTCCATCGACTCTTTTCGCATACACCCAGAATCAAGTGGAAAAACTGTGCAATGTTCAACGGGAAACATTGGATAGACCAGGTCTGTTCCCTCGGCTTGCTTACTGGTCGCCGGTCACTTCACGGTCCCCCGACAACATGCCCCCCGAGAAATTCCTCCGGTCCATGATCGGCTATCACCTTGTCGGAAATTTCTGGCGGCTATGCTCAGTCATGAGCATGCATTATAAGGTGTGCCTTTCCCACGAAATATGTTAAGGCATGATAATGAAGCACGATCTCCATCAACATGGCATGACAACCAACGTCACATCATTATTACATGGTCGGGGATCTTATCAAAGCCATGCCCAGAGATAAGATGCACG
>JBBPMM010000571.1:0-18291 GCA_038090335.1 Solioccasus polychromus
CCTTGTACCAATAGAAAGCCAAGAGTAAGTACTTCATTTCATACACTAACTATTTTAGGGTAAGGGTTAGGGTTATTGTGTTTAAGTATACTTAATGCAAAATATGCAAACATCCAGACAGTTTTTTAAGCCACTGTACTTCCTATGAGCACACAAGGAATGAAACAGGAGTAAACATGGATCAACACCACTGACACAGCCACTTACTTCCTGTGAGCACACAAGATAGAACAGAAGTGAGCACAGATCAACACCACTGACATAGCCACTTACTTCCTGTGAGTACACAAGAAATGAAACAGGAGTGAGTGTGAATTGATGCCACTGACACAGCCACTTACATCCTGTGAGCACACAAGGAATGAAACTGGAGTGAGCATGGATCAACACCACTAATGTAGCCACTTACATCCTGTCAGCATACAAAGAATAAAACAGGAGTGTGCATGGATCAACACCACTGACACAGCCACTTACTGCCTGTGAGCACACAAGGAATAAAGCAGGAATAAGCATGGATCAACACTACTGACACAGCCACTTACAAGCTATGAGCACACAAGAAATGAAACAGGAGTGAGTATGGATCAACACCACTGATGTAGCCACTTACATACTATGAGCACACAAGAGATGAGACAGGAGTGAGCATAAATCAACACCACTGACACAGTCACTTACTGCCTGTGGGTACACAAGAAATAAAACAGGAGTGAGCATGGATCAACACCACTAACACAGCCACTTACTTCCTATAAGCACACAAGGAATGAAACAAGAGTGAACATGGATCAACACCTCTGACATAGCCACTTACTTCCTGTGAGCACACAAGGAATGAAACAGGGGTGAGCATAAATTAACACCATTGATGCAGCCACTTACTGCCTATGAGCATACAAGAAATAAAACAGGAGTGAGCATGAATCAACACCACCAACACATCCACTTACTGCCTGTGAGCACACAAGGAATGATACAAGAGTGAGCATGGATCAACACCACTGACACAGCCTTACAAGCCATGAGCACACAAGAAATGAAACAGGAGTGAGCATAAATCAACACCTGACACAGCCACCTACAAACTGTGAGCATACATGGGATGAAATAGAAGTGAGCATGGATCAACACCAGTGACACAGCCACCTACTTCCTGTAAGCACACAAGAGATGATACAAGGAGTAAGCATAAATCAACACAACTGATACAGCCACTTACTGTCTGTGAGCACACAAGAAATGAAACAGGAATAAGCATGAATCAACACCACTAACACAGCCACTTACTGCCTGTGAGCACACAAGGAATGAAACAGGAGTAAGCATGGATCAACACCACTAACACAGCCACTTACTCTCTATGAGCATGCAAGGAATGAAACAGGAGTGAGCATGGATCAATACCACTAACACAGCCACTTACAAGCTGTGACATGCAAGAAATGAGATGGGAGTGAGCAACCACTGACATAGCCACTTACATACTGTGGGCATACAAGGAATAAACAGGAGTGAGCATGAATCAACACCCTGACATAGCCACTTACATCCTATGATCATACAATGAGATAGGAGCAAGCATGGATCAACACCACTAACACAGCCACTTACAAGCTGTAAGCACACAAATGAAACAGGAGTGAGCATGGATCAATACCAATGACAAGCCACTTACTTCCTGTGAGCACATAAGAAATGAAACAAGAGTGAACATGGATCAACACCACTGACATAGCTACTTACAAGCTATGAGTACATGGGGAATGAAACAGGAGTGAACATGGATCAACATCACTGACACAGTCACTTACATACTGTGAGTAGACAAGAAATGAAATAGGAGTAAGCATAGATCAATACCACTGACATGGCCACTTACTTCCTATGAGCACACAAGGAATAGAACAGGAGTAAGCATGAATCAACCTCTGACACAGCCACTTACTGCCTGTGAGCACACAAGGAATGAAACAGAAGTAAGCATGGGTCAACACCACTGACACAGCCACTTACATACTGTAAGCACACAACAGGAGTGAGCATGAATCAATACCACTGACACAGCCACTTACTTCCTGTGAGCACATAAGAAATGAAATAGAAGTGAGCATAAATCAACACCACTGACATAGCCACTTACTTGCTATGAGCACACAAGGAGTGAGACAGGAGTGAGCATGGATCAACACCACTGATGCAGCCACTTACAAGCTGTGAGCACACAAGGAATGAAACAGGAGTGAGTATGGATCAACACCACTGACACAGCCACTTACATTCTGTGAGCACAAGAATAAAGCAGGAGTGAGCATAGACCAACACCACTAACACAGCCACTTACATACTGTGAGTACATACAGTAAGAAATAAAACAGGAATAAGCATGAATCAATATGACTGACACAGCCACTTACATCCTGTGAGCACACAAGGAATGAAACAGGAGTGAGCATGGATCAACACCACTGACAGCCACTTACAAGCTATAAGCACATAAGAAATAAAACAGGAGTAAGCATGATTCAACACAAATCATATGGTCACCTATCACCTAGAGAATAAAGTAATGTGATTCATATAAGATATGTAACTCGCAGTATGTATCATTGAACTTACTTTAATGTGTGGGAACCATTTTACCGACTCTCTTTGAATTTTCCAAAGATCCTCCAACAAATTCAGTTCCTTCTTGATTTTCATAGACTCCAGGTATCTCTTAAGAGTTCTATAGTCTAGTCATTAAAATGCTTTTAGCTCCAATATCTTTATATCTTTTTCACTTTCCTTTCAACTGCAAGCCTAACACAAATGCTCAAGTTTACTTGCTGGGCTGACACTAATAATCTCTCCAGACTATCATTATCTAGTGCATTTGCAGTCCTAGTTATCAGTTCTGTGCAATCAGCATTCTTCTCATGCATCCCTTCAGTATTATTTTATTCATTTCCCTCACACTATTACAATCTGAGCCACTTACTTTGCATGCATATAAAATCTTTTGGAGGGAATATTTTCCCTCTTAACATGCCCCAGTAGTTATTGTCTTCAAATATTTTCTGGGCATGCTCACATGCTATAGCTAGTGCTTCTTCAAATTCTTTCCCCTGTTCTAGCAGTTCACCAAAGGCAACTGATTCCAATGCATCAAATTTGGTGAACACAACAATCACTGGCACTGATTCTCTGTTCAGTAGAAATCCTTATTCATCCTTACATTCCTACCTGTTCCTGTTCCACACTTCGAAAAGAACATGTCCTCCACTGTGGTGATTGGCCTACAATGATCTTCCATTGGAATGCAATACCTACAACTCATATCAGAGTACATTCTCAACGTTGATACAACAAAAGCATGAACCATATGGCATGCAGACGATCAGCCAGTCTCTGACTCTGTGCACGTTCCTCAATGAAGGACTGAACCTTTTGCAACTCATCCTTGCGACCGGCCTCGAAACCACGTGAATCATGGAAGACAAAGCGGTCGTTACTGTGGAACGAAATTTCGTGCTCAATCTCATGCTCGCCACGCTATGACTCCTCAGAAATAGTGTATGATGAAAGGATGCGAACTCGAACACGCACGTCCTCGGTTCCCTCTATATCGATGCGTATCTAATGAGATTAGTTAGTCGACCATGGTCTGCGAGCGGCGAAGTAGTCTTGTAGTCACCTTCGTACGAAACCGATCACGAACGATCGGGGGTTCGGTCGTCTTGCAAACTCTTTGGAGAAGTGTGGTTTTGCCAGCGTTCGCTCGTCCGATAACGAGGATCCGGAATCGCTGGAACTTGTTTCTGACAGCAGTGGCTCGGTCCGACATACTTGTAGCACGGAGGATGTAAGTTGAAGGCGTAGCTTGGGTTGGCAAAGAAACGAGACGGGAGGGGGATATCTGGCCACAAGGACAACGTTCACGTTCGTCCGACCCCATTGGTCCGGAACTTCTTCCAAATGGGTCTTGGGCGTGCCATCTTCGCGCGGCAAATTTATCAAGATGGTTTAATCACACTTTGGTTTAGATACATACCGAGCCCCGCGCCAAAGTGATACACGGTCAAAATTTATGCAACTTTGGTACGTGACTGCGCAGTAGGTGTCGGTTGGGGAGACTGTAGTTCCACAAACTCGAATGGTTGGGAGTATTGCCACATTGAATCCTTTCCTCGAATTTCTCTCGGGGGAGCTCTTTCTCAGTGGTCAGTATAAACGCACACCATATTTCTAGTCCTTGCCGGTCATCATCGGGTAATTCAAGTGCTTTTCGGAACCGTATCGAGACTAGAATAATGCTTTTGACTCGAAGAAAGAACCTTCAGACCTAAGACCCACTGGTCGTAGTCGAATCGAGTCAACGTGTGTAAGTAATACACATGTACGTTACTAGCTAATCGTCATCTGAACAAGTACATACTATCAAGCCCGAGCGTCCATGTTGAACTTCCATCCAGGATGAGCGGAAACAAAACAGTGACACCTCCAACTTCAAACGACTTGCTCTGCTATTCTCCTGGCGTAATACAGCCCTTCGAGGTTCGGGCCACTTCCTGGCATGTTTGCCTCACTGACATATGAGACATCGAGATTAAATCGCGCAGAAACTGGCGTGATGTATCTCTCATGTCTGGTCGACGATGAATGGCGAGCGTTGAATTCGCGAGTGGTTCATCCAGTGGACACATTGCCTCTCTGTCAGATAGCATCGTAAATACGCTATCCTCGTTTCCAATTCCCGGGGACGCTAAACGACTGATTCGAGCGAGATGGAAGGTAGCACGTGAGTAGGATCAAGACCGGAAATCCATTCTTACGAACGCAAAACAAAACAAAAAAAACGATCCCCAGACACGTCCGTCCGACTCACAACACCTCACCCACCTCGTCCATCACTACATCCATCATCTCGCTCACCGTCATCCGCCGTCTCTTTGTCCCCTCCTCGCCCTCCTCGCCCTCCCCACCCGCATCGTCGTCCTCTTCCTCCTTCTTCACCCCATCCCCTTCTTGTGCCCTCCTTTTCCTCGCCAAATATGCCAAATACGCCAAACTATGTCTCGGACCCCCACCAGCGCGCGCACAATCCATCGGCGGTGCTGCAAACCACAACACCTCGTTCGTCTCGGGTGATCGATCGAAATACGCCGCTGCGTGTGTTCTTCGGTCAGTTCACTCTCCTCCCTCCCCCCGAAAAAAAACAAAACGGAAAAGGGCAGACGCACCAGTCTCCGCAGGCAACCGATCGACGATGGGCGGAACGCTCAACGTCCCAGCAGCGGTGAGCATGCTCCGATCTTTCGTATCCCCAGGTACGGTCGTCTGATAGATCGTGGCCGGTCTCGTCTGCGCTGCTGGGGTTGGGACAGGAGCCGGGGCAGTCGTCGGAGCGGGCGTAGCCGTCTTGCCCGCCCCAGTCGCGCTCGTCTCTGCGCCCGGATTCCTCCTCGTCCTCCTTCCCCTCTCCTTGTCCTTTTCTTTATACTCCTTGTCCTTGTCCTTGTCTTTATCCTTGTCCTTGTCCTCGACGGGGTCCCCGATACCACCGGGTCCAACAGTCCCTTTGTCCCCCAAAAACGGACTTGGTACCTTGCCCACCACCACCGCCCTCTCAAACGCGTCGATCGGCATAAACTCGTCCTTGCCCCGCACCTCTTCCGGAATACAGCTCGCCCAGTTCTTGATCTTCACAAACGTACGCTCGCGATCGTTGTACCGCGAATGGCAGACGTACAGGGGCCAACCAGGGTACCAATAGGGTGGACGCGGACGCCCGCGGACGTGTCGGGCTGTGAATTGAACGGCGATTTTTTCAATCACGTCTTGAACAGGGTGGTCTGCGTACAGGCCTATCGGAATAAAAAAATGTAAGCCACGGACACGCCGTGGGAATGAACCAAGAAAAAAAATATAAAAACCATACTCGTCTTGAACACTTCCTTTTCCATGAATTGCGTGTCGGCCGGATGAAACGTCTATTTACGAGGTCAACGGAAAGAGAAGAAGGCAAATAAAGAAAACGTGGTCCTCGCCTGCTCCGGTCGAAAATACCAACAAATTGACACGCCAAGTTGGCCCTTTTTCGCCCTGTCTCCACGCGTCGTCAGAACCAGCGAGGAAATAAAATACAAGGTCCCCGACACGCACGGTTCGTCCGACGACCAACATTTAAACACGTGTCCCACGATCGGACGACTCGGATCGTCGGGGTTACTCACATGTACCCAATCGGCGACCCGAATCGTCCATCCCTTGTAGTGCACCTCGTCGACAAAGGTTCTGTCCTTTGTCGCGACACGTAAAATCGACACGCCGGGCACACCATCGGGATCTGTCACTGGGCGTGCTACTCCCGGACCAGAGCGGAGAGCCGCAAAGTGGGTGGGAGAGGTATATGGGGGGCCGGAGGGCGGCGAGGAAGAGGTGAGTGCCTGATAAAGCCGCTATCGAAGCGTTAGCGTTGCCGTCATTTTGCGACGATCCCGATCCAAAAAAGAAGACCAGTTTTTTTTTTAAAGTTCTTACCTGCAGGACGAGCACGCGGCCATAGGGCTCTGTGCATGGTTCATGCCGCCGACGGGCTTTTTCAAACAGGCGTGCCATGTCGAGATCCAGGGCCTGCGAAGAGGAATAGGATTCCGAGCGGACACGTTCCTAGGCCATCGTGGCTGCCATTGTTTCCTTATGAAAAAGGGAAATGAACGGACTCACCTCGATCAACTTGAGGGACATGGGAAGCTATGGCAAGGAATTGGCAAAAATAAAACAGCGAGGAAGAGGAAATGAAACGGCCAAACCTGGTAGGACAAGAGGGGCGATGTGGGCTCCTCGGGAATATCTTCGAGGGCAACGGCCAAACGATTTCCGCTGGTACGATGTGATGAGAAAAAAAAGAATAAAGGCAAATGATCAGCGACGGGCGAGTACGTACGCGCTGTCCGTGTGGGTCTTGATCGCCAGGACGATTTCCAAATGACGCTCCTAAAGTGCCATGGAGAGAAAGAAACAAGGGGTGCATTGTGAGAACGCACCTTGGGGAAGTCGGACATCCAACCGAGATCCCCAGGGCCATGCCAAGGGGAGAGTGATTTTTCGAGCTGGCGAATGACGGCCTCATTATCGCCGCTGGGGGGAGAAGGATCTGGCTCAGGAGAGACGTCGACGTCAATGCTAGCGGGGGAGGGAGGCTGATGTATGGATTTGGCGTGCGGCGGAGCAGAGGCGAGGGAAGCGTGGACCTTTTGCGGCGAGGAAGGGGGGGGTGAGTGGCGTGGTGTGGGAAGGAGGGAGCGCTTCTGCCATTCGGACTCGAGTACGTTCTAAAGCGGTGAGGTCCGTGGTGGTCCTCGGAGAGAATTTGGGACATGCCTTGAGGGTGTCTGCGTCTGACGCAATCTGACTGCCCGGTTCATTGTAGAAGAGGGCGTTCCAGAACACGAGAGAAAGGTCGGTGTAGACACTAATCGGGTCCTTGTACCTGTTCTTCTCGACGCTGGCACGCACGCCGTTGATGCAGCGCGGCTCGGGAATGAGCTGGACGAGATGAGCCTGTGTGGTGAACCGTAGCAAGTAGTCATTACCTCGTAATATTCTGGCCAGTCCTGCCTGTCGACGAGATCCATGAACATGGCCGCGAGAAGACGTTTACCGCGCGGGGGCGTCGTCGCGACGAGCACGTCGATGACTTGTTCTATCGCGGTCTTTTGGGCGGCGGTGATCATGATAGGCCTTTAGAATCTAACACGGACAAACAAACGAGATGATGGATATTAACCCTACGTCGAGTGCTCGAACCCCCAACGAAACATGTACTACTACGAGCAGCACTGGCAAGAACAGCTACCGTATATCCCTACACTTGTCTACCCAGAGCCAGACATGACACCGACGCCGCCACCACCACCACCACCACCACCGCCGCCGCGCACCGCGACCCGCAGGTCCGAGCCAGCACGGCCCCGCGAAAAAAAGCACGGCTGCTGGATGTGCGAAAAGTCGTTTGACAGACCCTCGACGCTCAGAAAGGTCCGTCTCCCCCTCCGTCGCAGCCCCCCGACTCTCACCGAGGCTCCATTAGCACCTCCTCGTACATACGGGCGAAAAAGGTGCGCACGTCTCGCCACCCAAGACGCCTCTGACGCCCAAACAGCATTCGTCTGCGACATATGCGGTCGTCGCTTTGGCGTCGCGTCTAACCTGAATCGCCACGTCAAGCGCTGCATCCTCAAACCCGTCCACGCGCGCACTCAACCACCGTCCCCACCGTCCCCGCCATCCCCGCCCTGCACTTTGACCAGCACCAACACCAGCACCAACACCAAAACACCCCCAGCCCCAAAGCGCCCCCGCGAACCCGAGGCGCCCTCGAAACCACCCGCCAAGCGCCGCCGTCGCGCACCATCCCCATCCCAGTGGATCCCCAACTCGCTCGCCGAGTTCAACATCACCCCCGTCGAGTACGCCAAACCTACCACCGTCCCCCTCCCACCCGTCACGGCGTACAGGGACCCTTCGTCCAACGAGTGGATCGAGGAACGCAACTCGTGGGACGAAAACGCCGCCTCGCCGTACCATCCCTGTGGGTGGAAGGGCACGCTCCCCGGTCCGGGCGTCGGTCTTGGCGGCAAGGACGTCATGAATCTCGGTCTCGTCCACGGGGACACGTACATCATGGGCAGGCTCGTCATGGTCTGATTCTTTCTTGCTTGGTTTCTTGACGTCTTCCTTTTTTCTTCTTGCGCACCTTGGTTACAGGACCTTATTTTACGTGGGACTTCTTTCTTTATGGAACAGCATGCCCGACCCTGAAATATATTTATTCACCTCGTAGACATGGAATCTATTAACTCATTTGAGCTTGTTGAACAAGGAAGTCCCGGCTACGTGACATTAATACTTTTCTTTCTCTCTTGTAAAAAAAAAAAAAAACGAAAACACGTACAATTTGCCAACGACTTGACCGTCTTTTCCAATTGTTGCCTCGTCTGTCGACCCGCAAAGTCTTCCACCGTCTGCAACGCGGATGCTAGCGCCCCTCTGCCCCCGTTGCCATTGCCAGTATTGTAATATCCGCTCGTAGACGGATCTACCACCAATCAGACGTGCACGCGAAATAAAAAAGAGACAAGACGCACGCGCAACGTATCCAGGATGCCCATACTCGTACCCGCCTTGAGGAGGCGCCGACGCTGGCCCCGGATACCCTTGCCCAGGTCCAGCTTGCCCATGCCCTTGCCCAGGTAGGTACCCCGGATGCCCGTATCCGCCTGCCGGTGGCCCGGGCGGGCCGAAATATCCCTGCTCGCGTTGTCCGTGCTGTTGTTGCCCGTGTTGCGTTGGTTGTTGATGTTGCACAGGATACCCCCCGTACCCTGCTCCCCCACCTCCTCCATACATCCCTTGCCCCTGCCCGCGCCCTTGCCCATATCCCTGCTCGTACGCATACCCAGGTCTGTACCCGTCGTGCCCGTGCGGCGTGCCTCCCTCGGACTGCGAGTGATACATGCTCGGCGCGCTCACCCCACCATACGGCGCGTGACCCACCGGGGACACACTGTGCGGGTGTCCATGCGGACGCGGACTCGTCACCGCCGCCGGCGGGGGACTGTGTACACCATAGTGCGGCGTGTGCGTGTGATTCGGGAGACTCGGGGGTGGGACGGGAGTAGGGAGGGCGAGGGGGAGTGCAGGCGGAGGAGGGGGGCGGTACATCTGGCCCTGCCCGTACCCCGCGTGCGTACGTTCATTCGACCTTGAACGGGACCGGGACCGGGAACGGCGTCCGTACGGGGCGTATGGTGCGTACGGGGCGTGTCCCTGTGCTTGTTCGTGACGACGCTCTGTCCTCGAACGTCCCCTCTCGGTCGACCCGGACCTAGATCTGGACCCAGACCTGGATCTGGGCCTCCCCCGCCCCTGGTCGTACTCGACACTGACGCCCGGAGCACCAGGAACCGGCATACCGATACCCGTACCGAACGCCGACCCAGAATGTTCCCTCTGCGCATACCTGCCTCCGCTCGACTTAGGCCGCCCATGCCCATGTGGCCTCGCATCATACGCCACGTGCGGCGACGACGATGACGATGACGGCGGACGCCGTGGAAGAGGGGGCGCGGGCGGAGCCATCACAATTTCTTCCGTGGGATGGTACAACCGCGCGTGCGCCGTAGGACGAGACGCCATATCGACGTGTGGCGGCCCTGGGACAAGCGATCCCGGCATCGGTGTTGGCGGAGGTGGTCGCGTCGAAGACGTGCTGCCGCTGGACGTGGCATATGCCACGGCAGCACCCGTCACAGCTGTCGCCGCTGCCGCCGTACCCAAAAATGATGACGATGACGGGGACGGAGACGGACGCGTATTCTGCCTCACGACCGGTCTCGCCGGCTCGTTTTCCACCGTCTGTGTCTGTTGCTGCTCCTGCTCCCTCAACCACTGCTCCTGCAGCGCCTGCTGCGACGGCGAGTCCTCGAGACTATACGGCGGCGGCGCCTCGCTCGGCGCCTCCCCATCACCCGACACCTCCCATGCCCTCAGCGCCGCTGTCACCCCATCCACTCCGTCCCCATCCCCATCTCCGTTCCCGCTTGCCCCCACCTCGCGTTCACTCTCGTACCTTGGCCGGCTACTCCAATAATCCTGCAACTCCTTGACCGGAAACGTATCCATCAACACCCGCTCCCCGTGCAGCGCCTCGGCCGCGAACCCGACGATCCGCATGTACCAATCGGGCGGGAGATCGTGCCCATCGACGTCGAGCGCGATGAACCGGAACGAGGAGTGCACGGGGAGCTCCGCGGCACGTGAGACGACGGGCATGAGTGCCGTGCCTTCGTCATACCTTTGTGCGCATTCAGATCGGCCGATACATGAGCTAGCGTGAATAAAATAGAACAACGGAGAGAGCGCACGCACTCGTCCCACATGGCGCCATACATGATGCGTACGCCCGCCCGGCGCGCATTGTATACTTGTCGCCAGAGAAACCAGCCACCGTTGCGCTTGATGTCGTTCATGGCCCATTTCCCGTTCGAAAGGTTGAAACCCTAGCGCACAATGCTAAGCGTACGAGAAGAGGGAGAGAAAAGGGCACGCACGCTCCCGCCTGGCAACACGACAGGCATGTAATCGACCTTGGGACCCCCTTGCTCGCTCAGCCGCGCGAGATAGTCGACGTCGGCCTTGACGCGCTCCTCGCCCCACCTATCCGCCTCGTCCTCATTGCCGTACCGCCCGACGGTCCACGGGCTAATGGCGTCGAAACAGTTGGTCCAGACCTGCACAAAGGCAGGGTTGCGATCCGCGTCCGAGGACGATGTGCGCCAGTGTCCGGCAGTGCCAGCGACGAGGTACACCCCACCCGGTACCGACGCGCGAAACGAGGCAGCGATGGCGCTTACGAGTTCGGGCGTGTGATTGCGCCCGTTGAGTCCAAAACCTGTCGGGGACATGAGCGTGCGACGCGCAGAAAAACGAGGACGCACCCCAAAGCGCAACGACGGGACGGCCTTTTTCGCGTAGATAGCTGGGGCTGTCGAGGATGCGCTTGTCGCGGAGCAAGTGAACCCAGTCTTGTTCGAGGATGGAGTGGATCTTGTCTGGCGCGACGCCCGAGACGTCGTACCTGTTTCCCCCGATAAAACCATGAGCAGTGGTAAACAACACGTTTTGGGACGTACATGATAGCAAACACCCGCCCCTCGCTCTCGGCCGCCTCGCGCACTCGATCTCCGACCTCGTCCCTCAGATCTCGCACGCCCATATTGCCAGGCTTGATTTCACACTGCCCTGCGAACCGCTGCAGAAACGCACCGTCGACGCCGTGCAGGGCCATCCAATGAAAATGCCGCCTGACTGTCTCGGGGTGGCGCGACGAAAACAGGCGTGCGGGGCCAGAGGGGGTGTGCAGCCCCGGGGCAGGGTAGAGTTCATCTGGGGAGTAGGACGAAACATCGGGCCAGAGATCGGTGTTGGGGCGTCCCCCGGACGGAATGGGCTGGTTGAACCAGTGAAGCCAACCATGATGACCTGGTCCGATGGGCTCGCCATCGCCTGCGCATGTGAACCTGAGCGAGATATGGGCACGGTGCATGGCGTGTGCGACGCGGACTCACCAGCCTTGATAGCCAACGAGAAACTTGTCCTGGATGGTGTTTGGGTTGGCGCGTCTCAACGTCGGTTGCATGGTAGAAAAAAAGAAAACGAGGGAAAAAAGCAAAAGCTTTGCTTTGCTGCGGCCTTGGAACTGGGCGATGTTTAAGCTCCTCAGCGGACACTATCCTCTCCGCCGGCGTAAAACACGGGCAAACACGGCAGCTACGCGGGCCCTACTCAACACTCGGTATGACACTACACCAGCCGGATTGGATGTGCGGTCGTGCACTTGGTTGAGTTGCCCAGTTACAGCTGGCACTGCAATAATGGTTGGCTTGTTAGACTAGGGCATCTTTCACAGCCTTGCGAAGTTCTCAGGTTTGCAGGTCAACCAGAGACACGGTATACATATTCCCCCGACACGTCCAACCGATCGTCCAACTAATGCATGTCCAAAAGGGTCATCCAAGTGAAGGACCGACAGGAAGAACGATGGGCACCTTTTTTACGTGTCATGATGTTCAAACAGTTTGGCGTGGATACCAGTCAAAATTCCATTTGGCGCCGGTCCTCGTGGTGTACATGCTTGAAATCGTTTAGCTGTGGGTGTCGGGGATCATTACGACCGTTTTCCGATAAATAACCATGGTCACTACTTTCTTGCGAGAGTGATCATAGTACGACAAGTGGGCAACAAATCGAGTCTCGATTCTCACCGACATTTTAAAGCATGATGATAGCGGTGACAGCGCATCATCACCATGGACGACGTCCTCGCCCACCGCGCCCGATTCGTCCTCGACAAACTTGCCAAGTAAGCCCCATATTTTTTTCTCGGAAAACGTCGCCGACTCGGACGCCGCACCAGCCTACCAGACACCACACGCCTCCTCGTTGCCATCGCAGGCGTCCCAGCGTCCGGAAAAACCACGTTCGCGACCCGCCTCGTAGACTACCTCAACGACCTCCTCCCCGGCCATGCCATCCTCGTCAGTCTCGACGGCTGGCACCTGTCCCGCGCACAGCTTGACGCCCTCCCAGACCCAGCCCTCGCGCACGCACGCCGCGGCGCCCACTGGACCTTTGACGCACCTGCCTACGTCGACTTTGTCTCGCGTCTCCGCGAGCCCTTGGGCACTCTAGCAACGATATACGCACCCTCGTTTGATCACGCGCTCAAAGACCCCACATACGACGCCGTAGAGATCACACACGCCCATCGCATCGTCGTCGTCGAGGGCCTCTACACCATGCTCGATCTCGAGCCCTGGCGCCGAGCGGCAGCACAGATGGACGAGCGCTGGTGGGTCCAGATCGACCCTGCCCACGCCAAGGCCCGCTTGATCAAGCGGCACGTCCTGACCGGTGTCGCTAGGGACATGGACGAGGCAGTGTGGCGCGCAGAAAACAATGACGAGGACAGTACGTTCTAGACGCTACGTTCTCTCTCTTTCGTCTGGCTCACGCGGGGACAGATGGCAGATTCATCGCAGAAAGGTTGTTCGACGTGACCTACACCATTCAAAGCGTCGACGATCCTGCATGTAATTAACTCCCTTTGCCCATCGCCTCGCGCAGATGCGCCTCGTCCATCCTCGGTTCAAACAACAAACTAAACGGCTTTTGATGGGACACGATCCCAGGCACAAACGCTGTATCGTCGATCGGCCGCTTGGGATCCTCTCTAATCTGATATGCCCAAAAGACCGTAGCCGTGGTGATGTACAGCGATCTGTTAGAGTGAGCATCAAATCAACGACGGCTCGCGCGCGCGCGCGCGTGCAGACGTACCGAATGGCGAGGTTTGATCCAACGCACGTCCGTCGTCCAAACCCAAACGAATACGCCTTGAGTTCGTTGTTGATCCTCCCGTCCGGTGCAAGCCAGCGTTTAGGGTTGAACCTCTCAGGATCAGGAAATACGACCGGGTCGCGCGCGATGGACCTGCATACGTGAGGTCCAGCACCTTGACGATCTCGGCTAGGCTTACCAGTGGTTTCCGAACACAGTGGCACCTGCAGGAATGCGATATCCGTTCTACGCGACTTGAGAATATGCGCACTCGTCACCAAAATTGACATACCCAATAGACGTCTTTCGACGCACGTCGAGGCGCACCTGCCATTCTACTCAGCATGTGCGCACACGAGAAAGGAAAAGAAAGACTTACCAAATGGATTAACCGGTCGCCAACGTAGCGCTTCGAAGATGAACGCCTGCAGCTCCGCGAGCTCCGTCCAATCCGCAAACGTCGGAGCTACCCCGCATCGTCATACATGCACCCCCACCGAAAGTATAGAGCAATGACTCACGTGCATCCTGGCCCACGACTGCATCGAGCTGGGCATGCACCGCCGCCTGCGCCTCCGGGAACCGCGCTGCCGCCATCATGATGGTCGAAATCGCTACCTGCGTCTGATAAAACGGGGCGATTCAACATTCCCATTCCAACGATATGAATGCGAACACGAGATAAACGCACCGTGTCGAACGCAGCACCCACGAGCGAACCTAGAAAGTAGGCCGTCTCCGGCTCGCTAAAGTTGCCTTCGGTCACCGTCTTCGTGATGATTTCTTTCGCTACTGAATGCGCCCCGCTCTCAGACGCCTTTGTCCGAACGGGAACCGTCGATTCGTCAGTCCACAGCTCGGAAGCGATCACGTGTGCGTACCATCCGCGATCTATACTGCTCCGCATACCACCTCAGCATGTTGTTCTCCTCCTCGCCCCACCGTCTAAGTTGCCGTCCATACCACGGCACGTACCTCAGCAGCGGGAAATGGTCCACCACGTACGCACCGGGAACGAGCGCCCCCTGCACGACCGGAATCATGCGTTTGAGATGCATGAGAAGCGGGTCCTGGGTGAGCGAAACGGGCGACGTGTTCCCGTAGATGACGCGCAAGGTGACCGCCGCCGAGTACCTACGCTCGAGAACGCGTCGGTCGATGCGGACGACAAGGGGCGAGGGGTTCGTACGCACCGTTTAACGTGCACTTGATGCCCCTCGGGGTCGTCGAGGAGTTCTGTCACCAACGTCCTCGCGTAGCCCGTCTGCTCAACATCGTACGCCACCGTCGCCTTGGGCTGAAAATGTGCGTGCGCGGCCCTACGGTACGGATAGCGTTAGACGAGGTAAGCGAAAATTGAAAACGAGACGGAGACGGAGACGAAAAGAAAAGGGAGGGGGAAGCGAAACGCAGACGCACTTGCGATACCTCCGAAGTCGATCTCCCGTGCTCAACAACATGAACCTCATTCCCCGACCGAGAATATCGCTACCTGCCACCGAATGTGGTCTATCTGCGAAACTGGCGCCCTGCTTTTCCAACAGTTGAGTCGCTTCCTAGAAATAATCCGAATTCGTGACGTCGGTCGTCGGTCATCGACACACATGAAGAAATGGATGAAAACACAAACGCACCTCATGACGACCGACGATAACGAGCACGTCGTTGCCCCGTTTGAGAGAAATGACGGGCCCGTATTCTTCTATCCATGCTTGAATCTGTCGTGGCGAGCTATATATACGCGTTGAGGGTCAACGACCGAGGCCGAACCAAAAAAAAACAAGACCCACTAGCGCCCATGCGGCGACCCAGGTGGTCCGGGCGGTAACAGCGCGTGCATCTGCCGCACCCGGCGACGATGGTCTATCCAGTACACGACGGCGCACGCGAGGACGAGCGACGCGACGAACGGAAGAGATTGGATTTGCATGATCGTTTCAAACGCCAGCACGATAGAATCCAAATGCCCCATCCGACGGTGACCTTTAAGTAGGGCAACGTTGGGCAAAAGAGGCTATTGTAGTCGACTCCAGCGAATTGAGTTTGTTCCGATGGGTCGGCTTCGGCCTCGTTGGCCGCTTACGCTATATTACCCCCCCTCGCGCTCAAGGGAATTGCGCAGCACGTTTATAATTTTTCATCTCTTGTCGTAAGTTGTGTACGTGTAGCAACCATAGTTTAGGCCCTCGCCAGAAAAGGTCGCCATCAGTTCCTTATCAATCAGTCATCGGTCATGACTCTTTGTCCGAGTCTGTCATTTGTGGCGCCGGCAACCAATCCGGATCGTTGCCGGCGTCCAAAACTAGAATCAATTCCATGAAATTTATACCAGGCACGTTTCAGCCACCCCGCCGGCAACCCTCGATGATGCCCAGTTTCTTGACACCCATCACCCGAGTCGGCCCTGGTGGAAGACGTCGACAGCATTTCACGCAAGCACCAGGAAAAAAAAAAAGGGAAATCCCGCCCGATCGAATCGGAAATTTAATGTGCCACGATCAGAATCCGACCTTTCATTTCCGTATAATACACGTGGGAAAAACTGACTCGGTATGCACAGCCGCGAGCGCGTACACGTCGAAAGCGGACATGGGGGCGATGTTTCATTGTCGGGACTCGCGATCGAACGTGCAAGACGGGATGGCTCGGACATTGATTGGACGATAAGAGCATTCGAGAGATTGGCGGGTTAATAATGCACCGGTGCGCAGAGATACACATACGTAAATCACCGCCAACAAGCATCATCCAATGCCGGTAAAAGGCCGTGCTCCTGAGGAACTCGGTTGGAAAGGGACGACGCGCTGTGTGTACAGACAATGTCGATTGCAAGCCGCATCTCTCAGACTAATTAAATTCTGATGCTTAGAACGAAGGTTCATATATCCTAGCAAAAAGCGCCGAGTTTTGTTCGCGTTGTTGGATACTAAACGCTAGTTAGCACCGGCGGATCCCATTGTATCGCCCCCGCTCGTACGTTAGATCTTAGTCACGTCAGGGAAAAATGCACTATCTGGGAAAGTGCGGACAGCAGAATCTTCGATCAGGCGGTAGAGTGAGTGTCAGATGGGATCAAAGGCGAACGAGCCAAATACCTTGGAAAGGCCACGTCGGACCCGAATTTGCATAACGACGAACTCGCGTCAGGCTGCATTTAGCGTAGTGGGCAGAACTGATTCGAGCTAACTCTGCCGATGTTGCCACCAAAACCTGTGGTTCTGCCCGTTATGCCAAAGTGGCGACTACAACCAACTATGACCTCACTGATAGGCAATCTCCCCTCCATCCTCCTGGCTGTTGTGCTCAACCACCTTGACCACCTCATTGAAACACCTGTGGTCCTTTGTTCACCTGATCTAACTCTTTGAAACTATATACATCACCACCAATCACACCTTCACCACTAACCCTCTTGAGTTGCTCATCTCTGACTACTTGTTCAAATTTGCAGAACAGAGAATCAACTTTATTCAGGGTTATTGCATCTGAACCAGTGAGTTTGTCATCAGATTGAGCAGGAATTGAAGGAACCCAGGTAAATCTTTTTTTCAAGATCCTCTGCAACATCAACATTGATTCCCAGCTGGTCTTGGATGTGCATGTGAGCATGATGACATTGCATTTTCTTGCTAGTTATAGTCTTTGTGGTGTGTAGATGGTAATTCAGGTTGGCACATAGTTTTCCAAGTGTCTCAAAGGTTGAAACTGAAAGGTTGCTTTAGCAAGGAGCTAAATATTTCCAAGATCTGAAAAAAAAAAGTTTGACATTGCCAGCATGTGGAACAATGGAAAGCATCATGATTGTGAAGGCTTTGAGTGAATGCTTGTTGAAGCTGATAGAAAGATGTCATATCAGGCCATCAGCAGTCCCACTTGAAAATGATGGCCAGAATAAATGGTAAACCTGCATATCTGCAATAATCTATGTATTTTAACTTGCTCATGTCCCACACTATTGAACAATGTTCAGGGCTACTTGGATTATAAACTCAATTGATCACCCACTTGATGCTTGTGTAACTGCAAACTTTTGGCACAGTGGATGGAACAATAGTACTAGTAAGTGGTGTTGTGTATTTTGTTATGCTGAAGTGTAGAACACTCAGTGAACTACTTGAACTAGTAGCATTTTACTTGAAAGTGTGGAATGAAGACCTATAGAGAGAAGATGTAATCCTGCCTACAACCAATGATCTCACTTGTAAGAGTGGCTGTTGGAATCTATACTTTGATTGCATGGAACTAGTTAAGGTTTTACTATACAAGGGTGAAGTTAGATCTACAGTGACCTCCAAAACCCTTTCAATAACTAACTCTGATGGAGTGCATGAAGTGCACTGCAATCACCTGGAACAATCACATCAAGCTTTGCTGGAGAGAAAGATAGTACATACTCTTGGCTACAAA
>JBBPMM010000572.1:0-18261 GCA_038090335.1 Solioccasus polychromus
CGCTGGAAAAGCAGATCAGTGGTATAAATTTGGTGGTACAAGCGTACCATAGTTTGCAAGGAGGTTGCCTGGGGCCATAGATAATCGTGTTCAAGGCAGAAAAGAGGTTGGGGATCAGCAAGGACGGTTCCGAAAAGCATACGGCGGTAAGAGGTGGGGAGGCGTTCAGTGTAGATAGTGGGGGTAGACATAGTGGGAAGCAAAGGTGACGGATGAATGGAGGTATAAGAATGTTTAGGTGGAGTTTCAAAGGTGTCGTCGAGTTTTATATTCTTCGAGCACTTCCGAGGCATTTCCCAGATTAGATTCCGGTTCCCACGTATTTTCGGAAGAAGAATACCCTTTCCACTTTACCAAGTATTGTCTCCGTCCTCGTGTTCCGCGGTGATTAAGGATGTCTTTGACTTCCCATTCTTCTTCTCCTTCTATCTCCTCCGACGGAGGTTTCAAGAAATTAGGTCCGTGTTCGGGGGTTTCCCGATAGGACGATAAGAGTGAGGCGTGAAAGACGTTATGGATCTTCCAGAATGGGGGTAGTCGGAGTTCATAGGCAAGGGGGGAAATGACCTTAGAAATCTCAAAAGGGCCTTCTCGTCGAGGGAGGAGTTTCTTGGACATATGACGAAAACGGAGGTTTCGCGCTTCCAACCATACCTTATCTCTGGCCTTCCATGGTTTAAATTTAGAAAAGGTCCATTCCCTCATGATCTGAGCGGAATTCTCGTGAGCCGCAAGGGCTTCCTTCCGTGCTTCTTCCAAAAGAGTGAGACATTTTTCCAGAGCAGGGATAAATGTCTTTCCGAGAGGGGGGTATCCCCGGGGTTCGTATCCGAACATTAAGGAGAATGGAGTCTTTTGAGTGGAAGAATGTACATTGGAGTTATGGGAGAACTCAGCGAGGGGTAAAAGGTCTACCCATTTATCGGGATGTCCTTCGGAGAATATCCGCAAATAGGTTTCTAGGGATTGGTTGGTACGTTCAGTTTCTCCATCGGTTTGTGGGTGATATGCAGTGGAAAGGCGAAGATCATATCCCAAGAGGCGAGATAACTCGCGAGCGAAAGCTGAGGCGAATTGGGGGCCACGATCCGAAATGACCGATGAGTGGAGACCGAAACGAGGAAAAATCTTTTCTAGGAATAATTGCACTACTCCCTCAGCATCAATGGTTTTAGAGCAAGGTGTGAAAATTACCCCCTTCATAAGGCCGTGGTCGACCACGACCAAAATAGAATCAAAACCCCGGACCGGGGGAAGATCAGTAATGAGATTGACTGAGATCTGTTCGAAGGGGCAAGTGGCAGAGGAGGGAATAGGGGAAAGAGGGGGAACAGTAGGGTGAGTGTTAACTTTGTTCTGTTGGCAAATAGCACAGCCAGAAACGAAGTGACAAACAAAGGTGGAAAGGCCCGGCCACCAAAAGTCATGAGCAACGAGAGTGTGAGTGTGGAAGATACCACCATGGCCACCAGTGAAGGAAGAATGGACCAAGTGGACGATATTGTGACGAAGAGATTCGGGAACATACAGACGATTACGGAAATATAAGTTCCCATCGTCAAATGTCCAGTCCCGAATGGAGGAACGGGGAAAGAGAGGGGAATCTTCAAAAGACTTTGTGATAGCGTCAAGAACCAACGGGTCAGAGGCAGACGATTGGGCAATTTTATCCGCCAGGGCAAGATCAATAGAGCGGGTAAAAACATCGTCGGGGAGGAGGGTGACAGCCTGGTTGTCGTCGGCTGTATCAATATGGTCTCGACGGGAAAGTGCATCAGCAGGTCCCATCTGAGATCCGGGCTGATGGACGAAGTGGAGGTCAAAGTCTTGGAGGAAGAGGAGCCAGCAAGCCTGGCGACAGGAAAGTTTACATGGTTCTCGGAAATAGGATAAATTTTTATGATCGGTGAGGACAGTGATGGGTAGGGAGGTTCCTTGGAGATAGTGATGCCATTCGTAAAGAGCATGAATAACTGCGAGTAATTCCCGATCATAAATATCATAATTCCGTTCCGCAGGTGATAGGGTTTTCGAAAGATATGCACAGGGATGCAGGTCCCCATTGGCATCCTTTTGCATGAGGATACCTCCAGTAGCAACAAGGGAAGCGTCAGTCATAAGGAAGAAGGGAGCAGTGGTGTCCGGAAGGCAAAGGACAGGAGCCGACATGAAGATCCGTTGAAGAGTACGAAAGGCCAATTCGTGAGGCGTGGACCATTCCCAAGTTGTCGATTTCTTGGTCAAATCGATAAGGGGTTGAGCGATGGTGGAGAAGTTCACAACGAATTTCCGATAGAAATTGCAAAACCCCAGGAATGAGTGAACGGCTTTGACAGAGGTGGGAGGTTGCCACTCTTTGATGGCGTTTAACTTCGTAGGATCCATGGACGCTTGGTGGTGACCAACAATCATCCCCAAGTATTCGACTTCGGCGACGTTGAAGGCACATTTTGAGATTTTTAGTGAAAGGTGGAGATCTTTCAGTCGTTGAAGTACTCGTTTCGTCCGTTCCATATGTTGGAGAGGGTCAGAGGAATGAATAAGAATGTCATCCATATAGATGACCACCCATCCTTCAGATATGAGGTCGCGGAAGCCATCATTCATAAAAGCTTGGAACGTGGCAGGGGAATTACATAACCCAAAGAACATCACCATTGGTTCAAAGAGTCCAAATGGTGTGATGAAGGCGGCCTTCCATTGGTCTTCTGGTTTGATGAGGACATTGTTATATCCCCATCGTACGTCAAACTTGGTGAAGATTGTAGAATCTTTCAACTTGTCCAGGAGATCCGAAATAAGGGGGAGAGGATAGGCATTTTTGACCGTATGTGAATTAAGGTACCTGTAATCCTGGCAAGGTTGTAGAGAGCCATCCTTCTTTGGTACGAAAAAGAAGGGAGACGCCTGAGGAGACTTTGATGGTACTATCCGACCTGTTCGAAGGTGTTCATCAATGAACTCTTTACACGTCTCCATCTCTTTAGGGTTAAGGGGGTAGACTTTAGCAATCTTTGGTACGAAAGACTCATCCAGATCAATTCCGTGGTCGAAGGGTCGGGAGGGAGGAAGAAGGTCATGAGTCTTTTCTTCGAATACAGAAGAGTATTCTTGATATTCTGGGGGTAGAACCTTATCCTTCTTTGGTGCGGCAATAGCTGCTTCGGTGGCAATAGTGGTTTTCTTCAACGATTCTACTAGATATCATTGTTCAAGGGCTTCTCCTTCGGCGTTATGGTTTTCGGATAAGGCGGGGATGGTAACAACTCGGTTAGTCCAATTGATGGACAGATTCACCTTGGTGAACCACAGAATCCCCAAAATTACTCGGTCTCCACCACAGTTTAGTACGAGAAAGCGGATGACCTCCTCTCGTCCTGCCATATTAATAGCCAGGAAGGCTTCCTTACGAATAAACCCTCCTTTATTGGTGGATCCGTCGGCATTAGACGCTTTGATAGGGGAGGGGAGTCGTCTGGTGGGGAACTGGTATTTGGCGATAGTGATAGGATCGATAAAGTTCTCTGTGGCTCCTGAGTCAATGAGAGCATTGATTTCAGCGGTTTTCATTCCATGAGAAAGAGAGATGGGAATGCGAATCGATTTCTCTTTCTTACTAGTACAAATGATAGGAGCAGAACGTTCCGGAGGAGAAGACGCTGAAGCTTTCCTCCATTCTAAAAACCCTGAATTCTCTCAGCGGTGGACATCCTTGAGACCCTTGTCTCGTCCTCCTCGAAGCACTCCTGCAGGACGCGTACGAGTTCCTTCTGGTCGACTTTTCGTCCTTTAAGAACCTTGAGATATTCGTCAAGTTCAGAAGATGGGGGAGGTTCTGGTGCCTTGGGAGGTTCAGGAGCAGTGACGGTGGCTACTCTGGTCTGATTTCGGAACGGGTTGTTGGAACGGGGAGGAGTGGATCCTTCCGTCTTCTTATCGTCGCGAGGATGGTTTTGAGTGGTACATCCTTTCTTATGGCAGATAAAGCACCGTCCTTCTCGGATGTGGCGAGCCTTTTCGACGGGAGAGAGTCGAATAGCATCGACTTCCATGGCGTTGGGGTCCTTCCTATCGCTGGAGAAGTTCCTCCACCCTAAACCCTTCCGCATATCCTTAATGCACTCCTGCTGCGCATTGAACTTACTGGCTTGATCCATCCACCCTTGGAGCATGGTGGGGATCGCGGCCATGGAGAGGATATTGGTGGTGATCTTTTCATCTAATCCCCTTCCAAAGTATTCGATAAGGGCTTCCTCGTCAGAGAGTCCCGTCTGGGCGGCAGCAAGGGAAAAGTCGGCGACATATTTAGCGAAGCCATCCTTGTCCTTTGTATTCTGGGAAAGGTTTCTGATGGTTCGGCGAGCCTTACTAGCAGTGTCGAAAGGGAAGAATGTTTTGGCAAAGTCTGCAGCCATGACGTTAAAGGTTCGGTGATCGTCTGGAATGTTGGGGCTTTCCAGGCGATAGAACCATCCTTCGGAGAAAACCTTCCCTCGTCCCTTACTCATCTTGTTTAGAGTCATAAGCATCATTGCTTTGTCGTCGTAGAGGTCACCATTCATCTTAAAGTACGCCTTCATGGCAAGCATCCAGTGTACTGCGTCCTCCGATTCTCCGGAGAAATCGTCTGGGAGTCCGGCCTTGAGTTCTGTACCCTTGGCCATCTCTTCTCTTCGCTTGGTATAGGCGGCGACTCTCCGGGCTTCTTCTTCTTCTACGTAAGCACATCTCTGTTCTCGAGAAGCTTCTACTCTTTTCCTTACTGTTTCGTCGTCGTGTCCTTCTGCAGACAAATCCTGGGCAAGTCTGGCGTCCTGCTCGTCGTCGAGTTCTTTCTCCCAGTCAACCTCCTGTTGTGGGTCTTGTTCAACGTCAATGGGGGTCTCTTCGTGGGATGGGTTTGGGAGAGACATGGTTCATTCGAGGGGAATAGAAGAAGAGGTGGCGGAGAAAGGAATGGAATAAGGGTTATGGGGTTTCTTCTTCTTCTGGTAGGGCGAAGGGTACACAGAAGTGTGAAGGGGAGTAATGGCGAATGGGGGTTCCATCCACTGTAGAAAGGGACGGTGAAGAGAGCTAGTTCTTTTGTTACACTGAGGCTAGTAACTCAGCTAGTAACTAATGTGATAGAGTCGATGGTAGACTCGTATCCATCGTCGAGGTAATCCTAGGATAATCAGGACCAATGTGGTTTCCTCCCAAGCAAGGATATCTACCCTTCCTTCGGGCACTTCCTATGCGATGGTAGCAAAGAAAATGTAGATCTGTTGACATACCCCTCTCCGAGTGATTACGGAGGCTTCAAGAAGAGAGTACTGGATGACGGGAATGGTGGCGGATCTCACTCGTCCTGAGTGGCTTGCTGGTTACTAGGCTTGGATTGCGTAGAACTAGCTAGGGTACAAGTATAGGAACTCTGGGTATTTATAGGTAGAGATGATGCGCACAGACCGAGAGGGAAAAGGAAACTATCTAGAATGTTCCAGAGGATTCCTAACCATAAGCGGTAACCCTTAGCTCCGGTGCTACAAGGTAAAATGGGAGAAATTGGAAGATGGAAAGAATAGGAATGAGACTTCGGGAGAAATAGGAAATACACGGAAAGAATAGGAAAAAGGAATAGGGGTCCACAACCGTAACAGAGGGCTTCTTTGTCAGAAAGCCCAGTTTGCGCTGCAGCAAGGGAGAAGTCCACGACATACTTGGCGAAGCCATCCTTATCTTTGGTATTCTGGGTGAGATTACAGATGGTTCATCAGGCCTTACTAGCAGTGTCGTAGGGGAAGAAGGTTTTTGTGAAATCAGTAGCCATGATATTGAAGGTTTGCTGATCGTTGGGAAGCATGGGACTTTCCAGATGGTAAAACCATCCTTCAGAGAAGACCTTTCCTCTTCCTTTGCTCATCTTATTGAGCATGGTAAGCATCTTCACCTTGTCATCATACAAGTCTTTGTTCATTTTGAAGTACACTTTCATGGCGAGCATTCATTGTACTGTGTCCTCAGATTCTCCTGAGAAGTCATCCAGGAGTCCTGCCTTGAGCTTGATAGCTTTAGCCATTGTTTCTCTTTCTGCTTTTTGTCATTTAAGGTATTCAGCTACCCATCGAGATTCTTCTTCTTCTACTGCACGTCTCTGTTCCTGAGAAGCTTCTACTCTTCTCCTGATTTCTTCTTCATCAAACCCTTCCTGGGTAAGTCTCTTAGCAAGGTTAGCATCTTGCTCGTCATCGAGTTCCTGTTCCCAATCAACCTCCTATTGTGGGTCTTGTTCAACTTCAATGGGTGTCTCTTTGTGGGGTAGCTCAGGGAGTGACATAGTCCATTCCAGGGGGATAGAAGAAGAGGTAGATGTGAAGGGGATAGAGTATGGGTTGGGAGATCTCTTCTTCTTCTGGTAGGGCGTAGGGTATGGGGGGCTGTGGGGTGGAGTAATGGTGGACAGGTGGTAGTCACCTTCTGGATAGAGAGTGACAAGAGATGAGCTAGTTCTTTTGTTATGCTGAGGCTAGTAACTCAGCTAGTAACCGATGAAGTAATGTCAGTGAAAGATGCTAATACGCCTTTGTGGTAATCCTAAGATAATGATCATGAGAACAGTTGTCTTCCAGTAGAGGGTATTGATGTGCCCCCAAGGAGTTTCCTGCTGGACAGTAGCAAGGAAGACTATGAGTTGGTAACTCATACCGTGATGCTCAATGAAGGCCCTTAGGGTGGTGGCCTGTAAGACAGGAATGGTGGTGGTCTCACTCCCTTGAGTGGCTTGCTGGTTACTAGGCTTGGATTGCGTAGAACTAGCTAAGGTACATGGTAGGAAATCTACCTATTTATAGGTAAAAGAGTGGCGCACAGACCAAGGAGAAAAAGGAAACTATCTAGAATGTTCCGGAGGATAACAACCATTTCTAGTAACCCTGAGCTCCAGTGTGACAGGGTAAATATGGGCAATCTCGGGATGCAGGAGAAATAGGAACAACATACAGGGGAAGTAGGAAGTACATGGAAAAGATAGGAAATGGAAGGCAATAGGAGGAAAACCATAACAGTAGTCCATTCAATCACCTTTTAGTCTATTCATTGTGCCTCACAAGCAATGGCCTTTGAAGACCAAGGGATTTGGGGATAGTCCAACAACTCTGTGGGCAAGAACAAAGAAGGGGTCAGCAAAGGAGGTGAGACCAACAAGGCAATGACAGAATGAAAGGTCAAGTAAGGCAGTGGTGCACAGTATGTGGAAAAAGTGGAAGGGGTTGAGGGTGGTGGTAGTCCAGATGGTAAACAGTGGGAGAGGTGCATATGGACTGTGGGAGAAGCAAATGGAAATGACCTATCATTTAGAAGAGTAATAAGGAAGGACTAAGAATTGTTGATCCAGTGCTCAAAATCTGTTTCTTCAGAAGGATCATCATCAGACTGAGGCTGGCAGGATAGTCTGTCTGGTCTGGTGTGTTGGCTGCAGGGATATGACAAAGCTGAAAATGGAACAGCAAAATACCAGTGATCCACTGATTGATGGTCACATTTGGTTGTAAGTCTGGGTTGTTGATCATACCCTTGACATACATACTTCACATCCATTTTGACTACAAGGTTAGTTACACCGAAAATGAAAACATGGACTGAGCAAAGAGCTTGAAATAGTCCATAAAGCTCAAGTTTTGCTTGGGAATAATGGCTCTCAACCTCAGTCAGGCTGATAGACCCAAACCAATTAGGATACCATTTTCCATCAGCTCCCTCTTGTGAGAGAATGAAACTGACTGCAATATGAGACATGTCCACAGCAAGGATTACTTCTTTGTCAGACTCATAGTCCAGACATTAAAGTGCTGGAGACCAAATGATTTCATCCTTCAGATAAGCCATAGCTTCTCATTTGGCATCTCCCCATTCAAAGGGAACTCCCTCACAAGTGAGATTTACAAGAGGACAAGCAATTGTAGTGAAATTTTGGATGTAGATACATACCACTCTGCAAGTCCCTAAGAACCCACAGACTTGTGTTAGATTTGTGCACTCTGGCCAGTCATGTATTTTCTGGACTTTAGCCTCATGAGTGACATGACCTTCAACATGCATTTATGACCAATGATGGTTGCTTCTGGTGCTGCCAGTATGAATGTCTTGGCAGAGACTGTCACATTGATATTCTGGAGTTGTTGGAGGATTCTGTGGACTATGGTTAGATGTTCCCAGATGAATCAATGAATCCCTGGGTTGTCTGGGATGGTCTCATAAGACCTGTCTGGTCTTTGGTATCAAGTCATACCAGACTTCACCAGGAGATTGTTGACAAACAGCATGGTGTGGTGAGGGATTTTGTCTTGAAGAATAAATGCCATATCGGCTTGGTATATCTGTACTGCATTAGTATGTCCCATTGGAAGTGTAGTAAGATGGTGTGGTCCGAGTGGACTATTGAACATTGTCATGTCCCTGGAGTCCACATGAAGCAGTCTTTGATTGTAGCCTGCAAATAAGTCCATCATGCCATATACAGTGTTTCCACTGCAGGATTTGGCTAGATGCTCAACAAATGGAGGGACTGAAGAGTCCTGAATGGTAACAGCATTGAGAGGTTGTAAATTATGGACAAGACAAAGGGACTTCTTGTCCTGTTTGAGGACACAAAACCAGCACAATCAGTATGCTGCAGCTGAAGGTTTGTGTACTCTGGACACAATGCAGTCTTTGATGATTTGAGTCACTTGGTCCTAGGCAGAAGGGGGAAATGGTATATTTTGAAGTACCCACAGTGTGTGGGGGATGGTCAGTATCTTGACCAGTGGGAAGTAACATTCATCTAATCGACCCCACTCAGCTGGAACCCAAGTGAAGGCTTTTTCTATCACATATGCTGGAGTTGTTGACTCAGAAATTCAGAGTTGCTTCCAACAAGTGATCAGATCCATCCTTTACATCATGCTAGGTCTTGTCCTGACATTGCTTATGCTGTGATTGCCTTGTCTAAGCACTTGGCCAAACTCTGTTAAGAACATCTTGATAAGGCACTATACATACATACAGTATGCCAATATCTACTTGGGATTTGTCACTACTCCCTTGTATATGATGAATCTAGCCAGGTAGGCCTGATAGCTTTTTCAGACTCAGATTGGAGTTCAGATCCTAACACACACTAATCCCAAATTGGTTGGTTTATCAAGTTGGCAAATAGAATCTTCAGTTGGAAATCACACCTGCAAGATAGTGTTGCATACTCATCTGCTGAAGCTGAATATGCATCCCTATCTGACTGTTCAAATCAGATTGCATGGTTGTGACAACTACTTAAAGAACTTGAGTATAAGTTGGCTCCTATCCTACTTTGTGGTGATAATCAGAGTTCCATTTTCATGGCTTTCAATCCTATCACTAAACATAGATCCAAGCATATTGGGATCAAGTGGCACAGTATTTGAGAGCATATTGAAAAGAAACATATTGAGCTATTCACTATTGAAGGCCAATATAACCCTGCTGACATGTTCACTAAATACCTAGGCCACATCAAGTTTGCCAAACTTTGTTCCCAACTTGGGCTAGTTTTCTACAAAGATGCATGATTAGCACACATTTGCTTGTGTGCTATTGCAGCTAGCACTTCAATGGACTACATAAGCATTACTATATCAAGTAATTACCACATATATATATGTAGTTAAATATTTGAACTCCTCAGCTGAGTTCTAATAGAGTCTTTAACCTCTACCACCATCATTTGTGAGCAACCCTCAAATGATATCCTCTGTACAGTAAGTCATGCAGGCTTTCCTCTTGCTGTAGCAGTCCAATCTGTTTCAACAAGCACAAAACTCATCACAGAAAGAAGAAGAATGGCAAGCAGGTGCATGATGCACACATTACTTCAACAATCATGATTGCCCATCTAACCATGGTCATCCCATCCACCTGTGTTCCTGCTTTTCACCCCTGTGCTTCATCTCACATTCCACCATCACTCTACCAAGGGCAACAAGGACCACCTGCCAACACTTACATCATGCAGGCATTCTCCCTTGCCAACAGGCTTGAGATACAGCCCTTGGTGAAAACTAACTGCCATCTTGACACATCCTCCTCTTGTCAGAAGAAAACCAATGATGAAACTGTTTGTCCTCCTTTCTACAAGTGCTTACATCAACTCTGTCATAAAGAGATCATGCCACCTCTGGGAGATGGCTGGGACACCAATAATATCATTAACATTTATAGGTCAGAGGGGAACCATGGGGTCAGTGAGGACATTGCTGCTGCTGGTCTTGACTATGACATGAACACCATCCATATTACAAGGTATGTGCATTCTTCACTGCCTTAGTATGGGTGTCCAAATGCACCATAATTTGCACAACTTTTTTTCAGAGTGTGCAAAACTTTTTCAAGGGGGCACACAACTTTTTTTGGAGAGTGCACAACTTTTTTTGAGGGGGCACACAACTACATATTTTTGGGGGGCATCAACTTTTTCAGGGAGCACACAACTATTTTGCACAAATGTCCTCTAATGGTAGAGGGAGTCAGCCATTTTCACCAAGGCAGTGTTACACTGAGGCTAGTAACTCAGCTAGTAACTGATGAAATATATGCAGTGGTATATACTGATATGCCTTCGTGGTAGTCCCAAGATGACTACTACAAGGATGGTCATCTCCCAGTAAAGGGTATCGACATGTTCATATGGAATGTCCACCTGAACAGTTGCAAGGAAAATAATCAGTCGATAGATCACTCCTCAATGAGTGAAGGAACTCCTTAGCATGGTAGCTGAGAGTACTGGAATGGTGATGGTCTCGCTCGTCCTGAGCGGCTTGCTGGTTACTAGGCTTGGATTGCATAGAACTAGCTAAGGTACATGGGTGGAAAGTCTACCTATTTATATGTAGGAGAGCAGTGCACGGACCAGGAAGGAAAAGGAAACTATTCTAGAATGTTCCAGAGAATGTATACTATAAAGGGTTACCCTCAGCTCTGGTGCTACAAGGTAAAACAGAAGGAATCGGGAAGACATAGGGAATAGGAACAAGAGTTGGGAAAAGTAGGGAACACGGAAGAAATAGGAAAGAAATAGGGGTTCAAGTACAATCATAACATTACCCCCTTCATAGTCTTCAGCTCACTGAGCTGAATTATTTTCTCCTCCAGAAGAAACAGCTTCTTCGATAATCCACTCCGCAACAGGGGAATTGGCTGAGACGTCTGGGCAATGAGATACCTTATGTCCAGTAGCCCCACATCCATCACAAGGAAGACCTTTACAGAAGCTCTGTTGATGTCCTGGGGCCCAAAGAAAGCATTTGGGGCAATGATACTGGCAGCATTCCATATACCAATGACCCCACTGTTGACATTTAAAGCATTGTCCTGAATGTATGGGGGTATCCAGGAGAGAGTCAACATCAATAGGATGGGTAAGAGTACCCGGGTGGGGGTGATGGTGGAGTAGTGGGACAAGACGCCAGATGATCGGGTAAAGGCTGTTCCCATTCTGGCTGGGGGGTCCATGTAGGTCTAGTGGGATCAGGTATGGGTAGGGTTGGAGTATCGTCATAGGACAAGAGACAAGGTTGGGTAGGGACGGAGTAAGGAGTGGGTTGACATCTTGGACGACGGCAAGGTTGATGAGCAGGAGTTGGAGGAGAAGGAGATGTAGGGGGACTAGGGGAAAAGTTTGAAGAGAGGAGGAAACAGGGTTCGATCCCGCTAGTGGTCATTAAGGGATACCCCTGATAATGAGTCTCTTCAGTGGGGGTAAGTCCATCGAGGAGAGACTGTAGCGTGGGAATAGTGGAGGAAGGAATGCAGTTTACAAAAAACCAAAAGCCCTCTAGATGCATAAGATTGAAGAGGTGATCCAATGTCTGTTGAGTGGAATGGTCAATAGCTCATGTAAACGCAGAGCTAGAGCCAGAACAGGATCATTGGAAGAAGAGATCAGTAGTGTAGATCTGATGATACAATCACACCATCGTCTGTAGGGAAGTTGCCTAGCTCCAGAGAGGGTTGTGTTCAATGCAGAAAAGGGGGCGAGGGTCAGCGAGAACAGTACTGAAGAGAATCCGATGGTAAGAAATTGGAAGGCATTCAGCATAGATGGGAAGGGACGACATAGTGGAAAGCAAAGGTGATGGATGAATGGGGGTGTAAAAGTGGGATGGCGGAGTTCTAAAGATGTCATCAAGTTTTATAATCTTTGAGCACCTCGGAAGCATTTCCTAGATTAGACTCAGGTTCCCAGGTATTTTTGGCAGAAGAATACCCTTTCCATTTCACCAGATATTGTCTCCGTCCTCATGTCCTGTGGTGATTTAGGATGTCTTTGACTTCCCATTCTTCTTCTCCTTCTATCTCCTCTGACGGTGGCTTTAGGAAATTGGGACCATGTTCCAGTGTTTCCCGATAGGAAGATAAGAGTAAAGCATGAAAGACGTTATGGATTTTCCAGGATAGGGGAAGGCAGAGTTTGTAAGTGAGAGGGGACACGACCTTAGAGATTTCAAAGGGACCCTCTTGTCTGGGGAGGAGTTTCTTGGAGGTATGTTGGAAACAAAGATTCTGGGCTTCTAGCCATATGTTACACTGAGGCTAGTAACTCAGCTAGTAATTGCTAAGATATACGCAGTGGTATATGCTGATACGTCGATGAGGTAATCCCAAGATGATTACTACTAGAACGGTTGTCTCCCAATAGAGAGCGTCAACTCGTCCGTAAGGTAAATCCTGCACAGTGGCGATAAAAAGGATTAGTTGATATCTCACTCCTCGATGAGTGATGAAACTCCTTAGCGTGGTGGCCGAGAGTACTGGAATGGTGATAGTGATCTCGCTCGTCCAGAGCGGCTTGCTGGTTACTAGGCTTGAATTGCGTAGAACTAGCTAAGGTACACGTGTAGGAAATCTAGGTATTTATAGGTGACGAAGATACGCACAGACCAAGAAGAAAGAGGAAACTATCTAGAATGTTCCGGAGGATTTGTGACTATAATGGGTAACCTTGGATTCCGGTACTACAAGGTAAAATGGGAGAAATCGGATAACGGGAAGATTAGGGACAAGATTCGGGGAAAGTAGGACAAACGGAAAAGATAGGAAAGAAATAGGGGTCCATAACCGTAACATTACCCCCTTCGTAGACAACAGCTCACTGAGCTAAGTTATTCTCACCGCCAGAAGAAGAACCTTCTTCGATTACCCAAGAGAGAACCGGAGGGTTAGTGGAAACATCAGGACAAAAGGCGACCTTATGTCCTCTTATCCCACAACTGTCACATGGGAGTCCTCGACAAGAATTTTGGGTATGCCCTGGCGCCCACAAGTAACATTTAGGGCAATGATACTGTCGACATTCTTGATACCAATGTCCCCACTGTTGACATTTGAAACACTGTCCAGAATGGATAGGAGTGTCAGAGGGGAGGTTGTCTACCTCGATAGGACGAGTAGAGGTCCCTGGAGAGGGGGATTGCAGAGGAGGAGTAGGAGGGATGGGTAGATGGGTATCATTGTCATAAGTATTGACAGGGGTCAACCATTCTGGTTGCGGAGTCCAGGTGGACCTAGAGGGTTCCGGTATAGGGAGAGTAGGAGAATCGTCGTAGGATGAGAGACGGGGTTGTGCGGGGACTACATAAGGGGTGGGGCGTCGTCTGGGGCGACGACGAGGGCGACGAGTGGGGGTAGGTGGAGACAGGGGAGATGAAGGTGGAGTGGGAGATGATACGGGAGGAAGGAAGAAACGGGGTTCTATCCCATTGGTTGCAGTTGGGGGATCTCCTCGATAACGATCCTCCTCAGAGGGGGTTAATCCGTTGAGGAGGGATTGGAGTATCGGTAAGGTAGAAGAGGGAATTCGATTCACAAAGAACCAAAAACCTTCTTGATGCATAAGGTTGAGGAGATGGTCTAATGTTTGCTGTGTGGAGTGGTCTATGGCCCGAGTAAAGGGGGAAGGAGGTCCCATTCGGGAACGCTGGAAGAGCAGATCGGTGGTATAAATCTGGTGATATAAGCATACCATCGTCTGTAAGGAGGTCGCTTGAGGCCACAAGTAATCGTGTTCAAGACAGAAAAGAGGTCTAGGATCTGCGAGGACGGTTCCAAAGAGCATGCGACGGTAGGAGACAGGGAGACGTTCTGTGTGGATGGTGGGAATCGACATGGTGAAAGGCAAAGGTGACAGATGAATGGAGGCGTAAAGAGGATTGTTCGGAGTCTTAAAGATGTTGTCGAGCTTTATATTCGACAAGCACCTCGGAGGCATTTCCTAGATTAGCTTCTGGTTCCCATGTGTTCTCAGCGGAGGAATAACCCTTCCACTTAACAAGATATTGTCACCGTCCTCGTGTTCCACGGTGATTTAAAATATCTTCGACCTCCCATTCTTCTTCTCCTTCTATCTCTTCCGATGGGGGTTTTAGGAAATTGGGTCCGTGTTCGGAAGTTTCCCGATAGGGCGATAAGAGTGACGCATGAAAAACATTATGAATTTTCCAAGATGGTGGGAGGTGGAGTTCGTAGGCAAGAGAGGAGACGACCTTCGTTATTTCAAAAGGTCCTTCTCATCTAGGGAGGAGTTTCTTGGACATATGACGGAAATGGAGGTTCCATGCTTCCAGCCATACCTTATCCCCGACTTTCCATGGTTTGAACTTGGAAAAGGTCCGTTCCTTCATGATCCTAGCAGAGTTCTCATGAGCCGCTAAAGCTTCTTTCCATGCCTCATCAAGGAGGGTAAGGTGTTTTTCTAAAGCAGGGATAAATGTCTTTCCAAGGGGGGGGTATCCCCGGGGTTCATATCCGAACATGAGGGAGAATGGGGTCTTTTGAGTGGAAGCATGGACATTAGAGTTATGAGAGAACTCAGCAAGGGGTAAGAGGTCTACCCATTTGTCTGGACGACCTTCAGAAAATATCCTTAGGTAGGTTTCCAAGGATTGGTTGGTGCATTCGGTTTCGCCATTGGTTTGAGGGTGATAAGCGGTGGAGAGTTGTAGGTCATACCCGAGAAGACGGGACAATTCTCGTGCAAAGGCGGATGCGAACTGTGGTCCTCTATCAGAGATAATTGAGTCATGGAGTCCAAAACGAGAAAAGACCTTTTCTAAAAAGAGTTGGGCAATGCCTTCAGCATCGATGGTTTTTGAGCAAGGTGAGAAAATCACCCCCTTCGTAAGGCCGTGGTCGACCACGACCAAAATAGAGTCAAAACCCCGAACAGGAGGGAGGTCTGTGATCAGATCCACAGAGATTTGTTCAAAAGGACGGGAAGCGGAAGAAGGGATAGGAGATAATGGGGGAACAGTCGGATGGGTATTAACTTTGTTTTGCTGACAGATGGCACATCCTAAGACGAAGCGGCGCACAAAGGTAGAAAGACCAGGCCACCAAAAGTCGCAAGCAACGAGAGCGTGAGTGCGGAATATACTGCCATGGCCACCAGCGAAGGAAGAATGGACAGAAGAGACAATGTCATGGCGAAGGGAGTCAGGGATATAGAGGCGATTACGGAAATAAAGTTTCCCATCCGTAAAGGACCAATCGTGTGGAAAAGAGCGAGGGAATAATGGGGAGTTCTCCATCGACTTTGAGATGGCGTCAAGTACCAGGGGATCAGTAGAGGATGATTGAGTAATCTTGTCAGTCAGGGCAAGGTCGATGGCCTTAATGAAGACGTCATCAGGAAGGAGGGTAACCGCATGATTATCATCAGCGGTGTCTACATGATCTTGTCAGGAAAGTGCATCAGCAGGGCCCATTTGGGTACCAGGTTGGTGAATGAAGTGAAGATCAAAATCCTGGAGGAAAAGGAGCCATCTAGCTTGACGACGGGAAAGTTTTTGTGGTTCCCGAAAATAGGAGAGATTTTTGTGATCAGTGAGAACAGTGACTGGAAGGGAGGTTCCTTGAAGATAATGATGCCACTCGTAAAGGGCATGAATGATGGCGAGTAACTCTCTATCATAGATGTCATAATTCCGTTCTGCAGGGGATAAAGTTTTCGATAGGTAAGCACAAGGGTGAAGATCCCCATTGGCATCCTTTTGCATGAGGACACCCCCGGTAGCCACAAGGGAAGCGTCGGTCATTAAGAAGAAGGGAGAAGTGGTATCTGGGAGACGAAGGACAGGGGTGGACGTAAAGATCTGTTGGAGAGTACGAAATGCTGATTCGTGAGATGGTGACCATTCCCAGGTAGTCGATTTCTTGGTTAGATCGATAAGGGGTTGAGCAATAGTAGAGAAGTTTGCGATGAACTTCCAATAAAAGTTACAGAACCCTAAGAACGACCGAACAGCTTTGACGGAAGTGGGAGGTTGCCATTCTTTAATAGCATTCAACTTGGTGGGATCCATAGATGCCTGATGGTGACCAACAATCATCCCTAGATATTCGACTTCAGCGACGTCGAAGGAGCATTTAGAAATTTTTAGAGAGAGATGGAGATCTTTGAGTCATTGGAGGACTCGTTTCGTACGTTCTGTGTGTTGGATGGGATCCGAGGAGTGGATAAGGATATCATCCATGTAGATAACTACCCATCCTTCTGAGATGAGGTCACGAAATCCGTCATTCATGAATGCTTGAAACGTAGCTGGAGAATTGCATAGTCCAAAGAACATGACCGTGGGTTCGAAGAGTCCGAATGGCGTGATGAATGCAGCTTTCCATTGGTCTTCAGGTTTGATAAGGACATTGTTATACCCCCATCATACGTCGAATTTAGTGAAGATCGTAGAATCCTTCAACTTATCCAATAGGTCAGAAATGAGAGGAAGTGGATAAGCATTCTTGACCATATGGGAGTTGAGGTATCTATAATCTTGGCAGGGTCTTAGAGAACCATCCTTCTTTGGTACGAAGAAGAAAGGAGAGGCTTGAGGAGATTTCGAGGGTACGATCCTTCCGGTTCGGAGATGCTCATCGATGAACTCTTTGCATGTTTCTATCTCTTTAGGATTCAGAGGATAGACTTTAGCGATCTTTGGAATGAAAGATTCGTCTAGATCGATTCCATGATCGAAGGGTCGAGATGGAGGGAGGAGATCATGAGTCTTCTCTTCAAATACTGAGGCATATTCGCTATACTCCGGGGGTAGGACCTTCTTCTTTTTAGGTGCAGCTATTGCTACTTCGGTTGCAATAGTGGTTTTTCATAAAGACTCCACCAGATATCGTTGTTCTAAAGCTCCCCCTTCGGCATTATGGTTCTCGGCGAGAGTGGGGATGACGACTTCTCAATTGGTCCAATCGATTCGTGGATTCACCTTAGTAAACCAGGGGATTCCCAAGATGACTCGATCTCCCCCACAATTTAGTACGAGGAAGCGAATGACCTCTTCTCGTCCTGCCATGTTGACGACCAGGAAGGCTTCTTTCCGGATAAATCCTCCTTTATTAATGGAACCGTCGGCATTAGACGCTTTGATAGGAGAAGGAAGTCGCCTAGTGGGGAATTGGTACTTGGCAATAGTGATGGGGTCGATGAAGTTCTCAGTTGCTCCAGAGTCGATGAGAGCATTAATTTCAGCGGTTTTTGTTCCGTGCGAAAGAGAGATAGGAATGTGAATGGATTTCTCTTTCTTACTAGTACAGATAATAGGAGCGGAATGTTCTGGAGGAGAAGACGCTGAAGCTTTCCTCCATTCTAAAAACCCTGAATTTTCTCATCAGTGGTCATCCTAGAGAACTTTGTTTCATCTTCCTCGAAGCACTCCTGTAAAACTCGCATGAGTTCTTTCTGATCTACCTTGCGTCCCTCAAGGACTTTCAGATATTTGTTGAGATCAGAAGATGGGGGAAGTTCTGGTGCCTTAGGAGGGTCAGAGGCAGTGACGACCGCAGCCTTGGTTTGGTTATGGAAGGGGTTGTTGGATCACGGGGTAAAGCCCTCTGTCTTTTTATCATCACGTGGATGGTTACGTGTGGTACAACCCTTCTTATGGCAAATGAAGCATCGCCCTTCTTGGATGTGGCAAGCCTTCTCGACAGGGGAGAGTCGAATGGCATCGACCTCCATAGCATTAGGATCCTTCCTATCGTTAGAGAAGTTCCTCCATCCTAAACCCTTACGCATATCTTTAATGCGTTCCTGTTGCGCATTAAACTTGCTGGCTTGGTCCATCCATCCTTGGAGCGTTGAATAGACTGAGAGGTGGTTGGATGGACTATTAGTCCTGGCCACCTGGGGATAGTCTGAGGGGTATTGGGGAGCGAGTATATTCGCCCCAGAGGGACTCTAGTGGAGTAGGGTTAGTCCTAGAA
>JBBPMM010000573.1:0-18246 GCA_038090335.1 Solioccasus polychromus
CAACTATCTAGGAGCACATACAGAGATACCAAACACCATATTCTGACATGTTGTGGTATACTTCTAGTATGAGATTTGAGTTCTGTGTGGTATTGGCACAAGTGCCGGTGGTGGCACAAGTGCCGGTGGTGGCACAAGTGCCGGTCCTATACTGTATATGCTTGCTAAGTCCCCGCTCCTCTTCCCCGAAATTTCTCATATCCTTCACAGTGGTCTGAGAGATGTCTCCCAGTCCAGAATTGGTTGTGGCAGATATCCCGGATACTAACTACACATTGCATATGTGGTTGACGTTGGCTCTTCCGCTATCCATTGATCCATCATTTTTCCCAGTTGTGGTCCTCACTGCTGTTGCATATGATTACAGTAAGTATCACATATCACTATTACTTCTTTATACCATTAGACACACCTTTTTGCTAGTTCTCACCTTTTCGGATGAGGTGTACTACCTTTTTGTAATGTTTTTCGATTAATTTTAATTCGGATCACTATAGGTCGAGCACATCTGGGTCAGTGGAATTAGTCATGGGTGGTTATGTACATCTAACGTGACCACAGAGAAAACCTTTGACTATGCCCATATTGTTTGTTCTCGTGAGTATTAGAGGGCACATATTTACAGCGTCCAAAGCTAGACTTCATTCTGGCCTTTGCATTGTAGTGTATGTCTGCGCCCGAAGTCCTTCTGACACTCACTGAATTGACTCTCTCATTTCAAATCAGGGTCTATGCTTTTCTCAGTACGCCGGAGTCCCCAACGTAAGGTTTCTGCGACTGACTCTATCGAATCGGAGTTGGGAGTTCCTTCTTTCCCGGTCCCGAAGTGGTGATTTTTCTCGTAGTACCATTGATGAAATATACTTATACCATAATTTTCATGCAGACGTATGTATTGTTTTCTCTCTCACCGAAAATCACACAAAAAAGACAGTGATGAATAGTTGTGGGTATTTTTATTCAATATATTAAACATTGTTCAAAGTTGTATTTGAGGTGAAGCCTTGAATAATTTGGCTGCATGGATGATTACTGCCTTCTTCGGTGCCGCAGATTGTACATCTTTGTGTTGTTCATTTCGAACTAGGTAATGATTGCCAATGACTGCAGTGGTGATGATTCTCCGAGTCCGGGCATTATATAATCGGTCAAGGATTATCTTCGGCGTTCTCCTTGTGCTCTTTGCGCTGGAGATGATTACGTTATTGCTCGCATCCATAGTCTACAATACCATTCCAAACAACACCCAAGGTGTGCTAGCCTATATGCATCCATCTAACAGATTATTACTCATCCGTGTTAATTCATCCAGCATTCATCATTCGAGTTTACAACTTTTCATTTTGTGTAACAGACGAAATAAATTCGACTATTTGGGACGAAGTGTCTGACAGCTTTCAGCTACTCCTCGCTACATTGGTTTGTCAGTTGGTAATTACACACTTCATCTCTCAGTCATTTCAAATGTATAGAACGATGAAAACGTGGCAACTCGGTCGTCATATGAACCTTTTTGTCAGAGAAGGCACTCTCTACTTTCTCGCGTATGTTCATATTTCGTTCTACATACCTGAGTTAACCAGGAGCCGTAACTTCTTTTTTGAACAGCATGACTATTTTTACCGTTTTGGACATCATCTCTTTCTACGTGCCCGCCACGGGATGGTATGTATTGTTATTGTTCCCGCAATGTATCCCTACTTTCACGCTCGTCCCACGTTTCATCCTCGGTCTACAAGCAATGTACGCTCGTGATCTTCGAGGTCGACGTGGGTCGCATATAGACTCGGACTTTGGGTTCACGTCGGCACTTGGACGTGTTGTTGGCAGCTCTCCCGTAGTCTTTGCGGATGGCGCCCGGAACGAGGAGGGGTTGGAAGACGATGATGAGATACAGATGGAAGATATGAGAAGCAGGGGGATGCGATTAATGGGGGATAAGAGTATTTCGGGAAGATCCGAACCTCAAGATGTAATGTAATCAGGTGTCATTTTCTTGTTGGTCAGAAAAAGTGATTTAGGAATCGCTCGTATGTTTGTCCTCCCCTTCTGCTTTATTGTTTCAATAGTCTATTTATCAGGCAGAAGTTGGTACCGTAAATTTTACCTGTGTCTCCATTGTCGGCCCGGATCCAAAATGTTGTCTGAGTTGAAGTATAGTCACGGCAAATTCACCTCGTGAGTCGGAGACAAAATCCCTCGCAGTTAGGCCGAAATTGACAGGGCAAGAACGTCCGGTGTGGGGTTTAATTAACGCGTTCTGTGTTGTCTGGTGCCATCGGGCCTGGTTGTGGTGTAAATGCGAAACTGGAGAGGTGGCTTGTCTGAACCAGAGACTCCGAACACAACTTCGGATAGCTCGGTGAAGAGGCTACTGAGCGGAAACCAGGTCCAGCATACGTTGCTTTAGCTCCATGCCAACACTGGGTCGTCATATTAGGCATCACAGACGGTATCCGGCACGTCGCAGTACTGGCAAACTTGCCTGCAGACGCCGAGATATTTTCGCTTCCACTCGTCAAGTGCATCACGATATCACAAAATGCAACCGAATCCTTCCTAACGACTCCCATGAGTGCTGCTCACGATGTCAAACATGATTGAACCTCTTTGCTCGCTGTCTTCTTTCCGCCCACACAGCCGATGTGTGAGTATCAGTAAATAAAAAAGGTATATGATGGAACCAGCAAGGGGGGATTGACAAGTATCTCTGCATCTATCAGAGGATTCCCTTTAAGATGTTCAAAGTTTTTTGTTTGATCACGGTCATGGGTTCAAAGCCGACTAATTCGTTTGCTCGGGATGGCAGTGTCACGTTACGTTTAAACGAAATGGTGCTTCAGTGTTTATTACTCGTTAAGTGGCGATTCTGAATTACTACTCATTATGCAGCCCAACTGTACACACCTGCAAATTCTGTGGTTATATTGTGTTTCTGCTTTCCTATGGCAGGTAGATTTCTACGTGGATCATTTATCAGCCTACATTAACCTGAAGTTGGCACGGTCGCGATCAAAATGTCGACATTCTATGCCCAGACTATGGCATGTACGGCGATATCGGGGATGTTTGTCGTTTCAAGTTTTATTCATCAGCCTTGTGTTATTAACCGATATATGGTGCAGTGACAAACTGGCTGGATTCGATGACCGCTGATCGGGTATATGTAACTTTGTGACATGATCCGATGGTTTCGCAAGGACTGCACTTCTTCTCCAAAGTTACTCGGTGCTTCCCTGTCCTTTTTATACCCTTGCACATGATTTGGAATCCTTGCTTAGTTCCCCCCTCCTCTTCCCCGTAATTTCTCGTATCCTTCACCGTAAACCGAGAGATGTCCTCCAGTCCAAATTCAGGCGTGACGGATATTCTGGATAACAACTACGCATCGCGTATGTGATTGACGCTTGCTCTTCTACCATCCATTGATCCACCATCTTTCCTAGTTGTGATCCTCACTGTTGTTGCATATGATTACAGTATGTATCACATATCAATATTACTTCTTTACACCATTAGACTCACATTTTTGTCAGTTCTCACCTTTTCGGATGAGGTATACTACCTTCTTCTAGGGCTTTTCATTTGATTTTAATTCGGGTTACTGTAGGTTGAACATGTCTGGGTTGGCGGACTTAATTATGGGTATTTGTACACATCTGACGTGACCGCAGACAAAACCTTTGACTATGGTATCTATATTGTTTTTTCTCGTGAGTATTAGGGGGCACATTTTTACAGCATACAAGGCTAAACTTCATTACAGGTTCGTTATTCTGGTCTTTTCATTGTAGCGTATGTCTGTTTCCGAATTCCCTCTGACACACACTGAATCGACTCTACCATTTTTTAAATCAGAATCGATGGTTTTCTCGGTACGTCAGAGTCCCCGACATAAGACTTCTGTGATTAGCTCAACCAAATCGAAGTTGGGAGCTCCTTCCTGCCTGGTCCTGAAATGGTGATTTTTCTCTAGCGCCATTGATGAAATATACTTATACCCTAATTTCCGTGCAGACGTGTGTACTGCTTTGTCTCACTAAAAATCACGCACAACTGACAGCAATGAATAGTTGTGAGTGTTTTTATTCAATATTGAACAGGTTCAAAGTTGTATTCGAGGTGTAACCCTGAGTAATTTGGCTGCATGGATGGTTCCTGTCTTTATCGGTGCTGCAGATTGTACGTCTTTGCGCTGTTCATTTCGAACTAGGTAATGATCGTTAATGACCGCAGTGGCGATGATCCTCCGAGTATGGGCAATGTATAATCGGTCAAGGATTATCTTTGGCATTCTCCTTGTGCTCTTCGCACTGGAGATGATTACGTCATTGCTTGTGTCCATAGTCTATAACGCCATTCCGAACAACACCCAAGGTGTGCTAGCCTATGTACACCCATCTAACAGATTACTCATGCATGCCGATTTTCCCAGCACTCATCGTTCAAGTGTACAACTTTTCATTTTGTATAATAGGCGAAGTAAATTCGCTTATCTGGGACGAGTTAGCTGACGGCTTTCAGCTAGTCCTCGCTACAGTGATTTTTCTATTGGTGACTACACGGTTCATCTCTCAGTCGTTTCAAATGTATAGAACAACGAAAACGTGGCAACTTGGTCGTTATATGAACCTTTTTGTCAGAGAAGGCATTGTCTATTTTTTCGCGTACGTTCACATTTCGTTCTACATACCTGATGTAACCAGAATCCGTGACTTCCTTTGTGAACAGTATGACTGTTTTTACCGTCTTGGACATCGTCTCTTTGTCACCCAACATGCCCACCCTGGGATGGTACGCATTGTTATCGTTCCCGCAATACGTCCTCGCCTTCGCGCTGGTCCCACGTTTCATCCTCAGCGTGCGAGTAATGTACGTTCGCGATCTTCGAGGTCGACGTGGGTCCCACATGGACACAGACTTTGGGTTCACATCGGCGCTTGGACGTGTTGCTGGTAACTCTTCCATAGTCTTTGCGGATGGCGCCTGGAACGAGGAGCGGTTGGAGGACAACGACGAGATACGGATGGAAGGTATAGGAAGTGGTGGGAATGAGATTAATAGGGGATAAGAGCATTTCGGGAAGAACCTGATCTTCGTAGATGTATCATTTTCCTGCTAGTCGGAAAAAAGATTTAGGTATTGTTCGTATGTTGTCCTATTCTTCGTATTTATTGTTGCAATTGTCTGTCTAATCTCGAAAGATTACGCGGGAGTCGGTACCGTAGATTTTACCTACGTCTCCATCGGCGGCCCGGATCCACTATGTTGTCCGAGTCGAAGCAAGTATAGTCATGTCGAATTCATCTCGTGGGACGTAAAAACCCTCAAGGCTTGAATAACGATTGGTGCAGGAAACAGCTACTATCGATGGGTTGAACATCTCGATGACCGACGCATATGAACGGAGTTTGAAAAAGTTCTACTCAAGCTGCCCAAGTATCGTTTCCCTACTGTAAGTACATTCTATGCTTGAGTAAATAACGGTCGGCTGACGATCGTACAACTCACACCAGTTTCGATTTTAAGGACATTTCAGCCTTTCGCAAGTAGCCGCAGTGCTGTCAGGTTTCGGAAGCAATTGTGCGCCCGACATCGTAGTCACGGTGCTCATTGTTGGAATGTCTGCGCCACCCCGTGCGTCGAAATCGTCGTCTTCCATTCCGGATGCCTCTTCGTGGACCCCACCCGACGAAGAGAAGCAGCGGGAGTACAAGGACTGCATTTCGTGTAAAGTCGTTGGGACAGGCGCTCTCGGCTTGACGGGATTGTATGCGTTACATATGGCGCGTCCGAAAGCCCCAGGAAGCATCTTTGGAAAGATGATGATGGCCGGAGTCGGGCTTGGTGAGTCTTCGTGATTTCGTCGTATTTCATTCCGTGTTAGTTGCCAAGCGTTTTGAATTTTATGAAGTCTCCCGAAATAAGTTCCTCACTTGTACTGATCCACATATGTCCGCTTTCTGTAGGATTTCTGGCAGGTAGTGTTGTGAGATGGAACATGACCCCGACAGAAATGCTGGGAACGTTTTTCGACCAATTTCGTGGCGCTTCACGACCTGAATCATAATCCGGTCCGCAACGTCACGCATAGCTTGTTACATATAATCCCACGTGGAATAATCCTAATCGTGTCACTGTTCCGACGTGAGTTTGCTCGTATAATGCGAGTCTCCTGCCTTGGATAAAAAAATCTGCCAAGTGCGCTATCTTCACTCTTGGTCACGTGACGTTAGCTGACCTAAGATCCAAAACAGGTCCTATTGTCTCAGGAAGAAGGCAACAGGTCGATCAGTATCTACTTACCTTGTTTCTCTCCCCGTCTCTCTTCGCCCCTCAAAAATACTGCGTCTGGTCATCCGGGAAGGCATCCCCGTCTAAACGAAGTTAGAACCGATGATTTTTGTACTGAGCCACTCGCACGATTAACATAATTGGTAAGTTTTGTGTTGAAACGCAATCATCACCGCTAACCGAGTGGCTCATAGTCCTCTCAGCGTGATTGCTTTCTGAAGGTGGCTTAACAGGGTAATTTCTTGTGGCTGTGAAAAGTTACTCCGACGCAATCACTCTGCTATTGGCCGAGATGTGGACCTCTCGATTGTATAAATTCCTGGCTGAATGGCTGGGGGAAATCATCTCCCTGCACCAACCTGGACGCGTGAATCGTTCATCCCCTCCCGCGTCCGCCAATTTGGTGTCTCACACTCACCCCCCCTCACTCCTCGACCTTTTATTTAACCTTCGAGAACATGCCTGGTTCATCCGTGTGTACACTATTAGCATCACGCGTCCACGACACTCACCCGTTACTTATAGACCGCCGTGCAATGCCACGTATGCAACAGAAGTATCAGCCGAAAGGCTGATCTTCCTCGCCACATGAAAATTCATGAACTGAATGAGGCACAGTACGTACACTACTCGAAAGCAACCCTCGACGAAGTGGGCTCACCGGCTCTCACAGCTACCATAGGTGTCCACATGAAGGATGTAATTACATGACGCGTCAGCGGTCAAATCTCAAGACGCACATGAATAGGCAGTGAGTATCCATGTTCGATAGAACACATCCTTTGCTCAATCGTATTATAGTTCTGGTGAACGTCCACACAAATGTCCATCGTGCGACTATGCCTGTGCCGATCCTGCTGCGCTCACTAGGCACCGAGAAGACATTCATGATTATATTCCGAGGAAGAATTCAAGAAGGAAACAGCCCGACAACAAGAGGGAAGCACGTCGGCGACGCAGAGTTGCCCCATATCCCTCGTCGTCGTCCGGCAGCTCCGCAAGTCAGTCGCCAGTGACCCCGGATCCTGAGCTTGATCTTTCCATGCTTCTTTTTCTCGACGATGCCGACGATACTGTCAAGAATACATTTGCTGCTTTCGATACTGATTTGATTCCGACACTGCCAGCAGTGAACGGGGCACAGGCTAATCCCGGATCAGAAACTAGTCTCTTTACGTCGGGTTCGGCGACAGCGCTGGATGTCCCAATGGATGGAAATTACCAGGTCCTTCCCGGCGTGGGTGGCATTGAAGCTACTAAGTTGTCACCTGGAGATGTTTCCGGTTGGGAAAGATTTTTTGGAGGACTTTACTCGGAAGCTGCACTTGCCTTTACACCTACTGCCCTCCCCGTGCCATTAGTGTCTCATCCCGTCGCCAACGCACCTCTCCCGACTTTCACGCCCTTTTCACTACCGGTGGCACATCACGCGGTGTCAACTTCTACGTCTTTCGACATTCCCTCAGCGCAATTCGACGACACCCGTCTTGTGCCATCTATTCCCATCGCACCTCTCCCCAGTTCTTTTGGCATTTCCTCGTCGCAATTCGACGGTGCCAACTTCTCCTCTTACGAGACCCAGTACGAACTCCCCTTCGGTGTCGAGAGTGCGCATGCAGGCTACGCACTATACAACCAGATGACCGAAGCCTTTAATCATGCGGAATTCTCACAGACACGTGTATTCGATGCATCGGACATGGGTGTCCCTCAAGTTAAGGAGACATCTTACAGTTCTCTTGCCGGATGGAACGATCTCTCTCACCAAGGGTTTTACAATTAACTTTTAGACTCTGCCTTTTTTTTATTTCTTCATTATTCTCCCAAGAACTTCAGACGCACATCTGTACCGACACCACGCACACACAATGCTCCATCATTTTTATTCGTTATGTACACGATTATCATGTCCTCTCGATACCTGTTTTCAAACCAGTGTAAATATTATCCACAGATTGACTCGAAAACTTCGATACCACACCAAGTCAGTTGCACAGGAAAGTCACGTGTACGGGTATCGTCAGACAAACCACTGTCATAGCAAGTCAGAGCCAGCCGGCCCGCAGTCATTTAAAACTTTCTCTCCTTGTTACCAACCACCACCACCGTCCCCAGAAGGCCAGCTAACGCGAACATTGCACCACCACAACGATATCGATACAGCCCACGTCCAACTTGATGCTATTCCAGGATGAGGAATTCCAGCTCGGAAGCGACGTCCAACTCGCCCACTCCGATCAGTCCATTTTCAACCTATTCACGTCTCAGCGAGGCCACCTCTGACGGTCAGCTTCGTTCACTCTCAATCGTTCGTCCATTACTGACGCCTCTCCTCTTACCCGTACATGCACACGACACGTTTCCACCGACACGCCCTTTATATTCATGTTCGCGTGGCATGTCTTGTGACTTTTTGCTCGTTTCCGCACCCACAGAAGCACCCGACCTCGGCGCCTTCAACACCGTCTTTCGCGAACTCCAACAGCTCCAGATCGGTCCTCCACGCATTCTCCACCCAAACATCCCCACGTTCGCGTTCCACGCGGACAACGACGAGCACGATCTGGAACCAGAGTCTGCGTCGCCGCGCTCGGCCCTCCTGTCGGCGCTGCCTACGGACTCGGAGGCCAATGCGGGCTCGACGGTGTGGACGCAGGGCATCATCGCGTCGTATTTCGATCCGTCGGTCGCGAGCGCACAGACGCGTAGTGCGGTGGATGACCGCTCGCGTGCGACGGACAGCGCGACGACGGACGAAGGCGAGGATGAGGACGCACGTGCACACGGTCTGAGTCTGAGCCTGGGCTTGGGCGCGGATGCGGGCGATGGTGAGGACGGATCGGATTCCTTGACGGAGGGTGAGGGGGACACGCTCGCGTTCACCGTCGTGGGGTCGCTCGCGTCCGATGAGGGGGGCGCAAGTCCACATGGCGTCGTCAACGATCCGGAGCACCCCACGCTGGGCACGATCGACAGCGTGATCGAATTTTTGATGTCGGAGAGGGATAGGGTACAAGCGGGCCGGTTGGCGGAGAGACGGATGGTGCAACATTACAGTTCGACGTCGGACGGGGGGCCAAGGCAGAGTCAAGATGCGGAAATGAGGCGGGCGAGAAGAAAGCGGCGGAAGAAACCCGTCAAGACGATTCAGATTTTGAGACGCGAAGTGGACGCACCGGAGACGGTGTCTGAGACGACGGTGCACGCGGACGATGCGAGCGGTGATGCGGATCGAGATGATGGGGATCTCGATGCACCAGAAGCCGAGGGGGATTCGTCGTCCTCGCTCGATAACGGGCACCACTACAAGTCGACGCCATCGACACCTCCTCGGGCGAACCGCGTGCTCGTCAAACGCGACACGTTAAAACATAGCAAATCGACGCCGACACTCAAGGTCACGACGATACCTCCTGACCCGCAGATTTTGAAGCTGCGGTGTCTCGCGCATAAATTGCGACTCAGGTTCCCGGAGGACTATGAACGCCTGACTGCGTTGCTCACGCAAGACTTTAGTGGCGGGGAATCTGACTTTTCCGACCCTAGAGGGCCGGCGCCGCGCGCCAGGGATACCCTGATACACGTTTTCATTGATCAGTTGCGTCGTTTCTTTTCGTCGATTTGGTGTGGATGTTGACAGTTTTGTAGCTCCAACATTCTCATTGGACTTCTTACGCATTACAAGAAATACCGTTCGTTATCACGACGACCAAAACGTCTCTCGCATGCGGCGCTAGCGCTGCTTCTCGAACGGGGACGGCCAATTACAAGACGCTGCTTGGTGACCTCTTCACCATTATACCAACCGATGGAATCGGCCATTCAACTAGGATATGACGTTCGAATATATGCGCGTGTACCTGACAACGGGGACGCGCCGGACAGGCGCCATCCCCACCAACAAGATTCTACTGCCGCACGCAGCGCCAACTGGCGAAAGTCCGACCCGCACACGGCGTCGACTTCGATGCCATCTTCTTCGAAAGCACACGTACGTGGACACTCGACTGGGAATACGTCGGCAGAGTCGGATCGTGCGACGGGGAATGGCAGCGCCGCGCGTGCGGTCGCTGGCCCTTCTGGGTCGACGACGACCGCGACCGCAACGACGAGCGTGCGTGTACGGTATCGAGAACAAGGCGTGGACGAGCTCTTGCAGCTCAAACTGCACCAAGCGATCGCAGCGACGGACCCACCACCTCCCGGGGCTACGATCGTGCTCGCCACAGGAGACGGCAACGTCGGCGAGTTCAACGACGAAGGGTTTTTAGGCCCCGTGCGGCTGGCGCTGCAACGGGGATGGAGAATCGAACTGTATGCCTGGCAAGAAGGTTTGAGTCGGGCATGGAAGAGGTCATTTGCGGACGGGCCGTGGAAGGAGCGGTTCCGTATTGTAAGGATGGAGGATTTTGCGGACGATCTGTTGGAGGTGGAGGTGGAAGAGGGGAGGTAAGCTGCACTCTCAAAGGACGTGTCTTGTTCTTTTCGAAACTTGTATCTCTTTTTTTTTTCCCCGTCTTTTATTGGGTTGTAATGACGTACGATATTGCTTTGTGTTCATTTGGCGTCACTTTTGTATCTGCTACGTACATATCCCTGTTGCACATAATGCACTTCTTTTGTATTCTAATCGCGCTTGTATTATGATCGACTACGGATTTTTTGTTGAAACGGGTTTCAGTCTCTGCCACGGGCCGGTGATTCCGTTAGCCTGCTTTCCAGTATCTATGTACACCGTCTTGTAACCCTTGCATCTTCGTGGCGACGGTAATCACGGCATCGCGGCTTCTGATCGGACCTACTCGCTGACAGCATCGCGGCAGTGTCGCCTATCCGAATTCAGCTACGGTATCACAGTTCAACCCGACCCTCGTCACTATCCAGCCAATCAGCGACCATCGAAGACTCTTGCTTCAGGAACGGGTGCAGGGACAGGGTGTGCTTCCATTCCCAGATGCATATGTTCTGGGGGAACTGGCAGGACTCGGCGCCGAGTGGAGTAGGTGGTGTCCATCCAAGTTGCCTTGCGTGCCACAAGCTCTCAGCGTGCCCGCGGTGCCCATGGTGCCCATGGTGCCCGTGCGTGAAAGAACCCGTTACGTAGAACGCTCAAGGTCAGTCGAAGATGAGAGTACAAAGAACAAGGCGTTGAGACGACTGGCGGTGAGGGAGCTGGCAGGTGGGTATCCTGACAGGTGTCTTGTCTCGTTGTCCCCCTTCGAAACGGGGTCTCCAGCTACACGTTACATGAGGGATTAGACTTCTCAGTCACGTGTTGATGGACCAGCCGACGAGCGTAAAAAGGTGGGGGAATCGCGCCCGTTTCTATCTTCCTTCTTCGCTCGCATCTTCCGATCCCCCGCATGTCTGCGACGTCCTTTCCCGCCGTGCTTCTCGCCGCCACCCTGGCCTATACCCTCTATCGCCAGTTCGCAAAGCCAAGGTTGCCTGCCCCACTGCCCCCTGGCCCAAAGCCACTTCCCCTTGTTGGCAACGTGACCGATCTCTCTACAAAGGAGCTTTGGGTTCTGGCTGCACGGTGGGCAAAGCGATATGGTCCGTCGTCGTGTGCCACGCCGAGCCACATGCTGAAACATTGTCCAAGGTCGCATCACATATCTCCACGTCTTTGGCCAGGGACTCGTCTTTTTGAATACCCGAGAAATTGCGTTCGATTTGTTGGACAAACGCGGTGCGATTTACTCGGACAAGCCCCGTCTCGTCATGGCTGGCGAACTGTACGTCTGCTGGATCTTCTTTTCCACGTAGCTTATCTCGCCCGATCAGTTGCGGGTGCATCAACATGGTGGCGTTTACGCCTTACGGCGATCAGTCGCGTCGTCAGCGGCGGCTGATGCAAGCAGCGCTCGGATCCTCCAGTGTCAAGCATTACCAGCCATTGCTCCAGCTTGAAACGAAGCCCTTTCTTAAAGGGCTTCTCGAAGATGCATCCAAGTTTCAGGATCACCTCCGGCGGTGTGTCGTCGTTCTTCGTTGCCTCTTATTTTTTTTCTTGGTTGTTTCTTGCGATGTAATCGGTCGCTGACGTATGGTCACGTGATTAGGTACGCGGGTTCGCTGACCTTGTTGGTCGTTTACGGACACCACGTCAAGTCCACCGAAGACGCGTTTCTCAAGCTTGCCGACGAGTCTGTTGACATTCTCGCCAATCGTATCGCTTCTGGTGGTGGTATATGGCCGGTCGACATCTTTCCTTCGTGTATGTGTATTGGCCGGATCCAAGTCGTCCCTGACGCGTGCCTTGCCTAGTGAAATATTTGCCAGACTGGTTCCCTGGTGCGGGATTTAAGCGGAATGCCGCTATCTGGAAGGAAAAGATGGAAGAGTTTGTCGACAAGCCATACGAATTCGCTTTGGAAGAGAGGGTAAGCTTGCTCTTTTTCGCCCATTTGCACTGCTGGATTATGTTGCGTTCGATAGCGCAAGGGGACCGCAAGGCCCTCGTTTGTCTCCACTGTTTTAGATTCAAAAGATGAAAATAGCAAGGAGCATCCTGGTCAGCGGGATTTCGACCTGAGATGGACGGCAAATTCGATGTATGGTGGTAGGTCCGCAGTTTGTCTTGGCCATGTTTGTTTTTGCTCATGACCTGGAAGCTAGCATTGATACCGTAAGTACCCTCCGACTTACCCTTGTGCGTGACCGACTGACGTTGCATATAGACTACCACGGCGCTCTCCCACTTTATCCTCGCCATGGTGCAATATCCCGAGGTGCTCAAACGGGCACAAGCAGAAATCGATGCGGTAGTGGGTCCGAACCGTTTCCCAAACTTTGAAGATCGGCCATCGTTGCCTTACTGCAATGCGGTCTTTGTGGAGACGCTGAGATGGAGTGTACCTGTACCTCTGGGTATGTCCCGTCGGTGGCGTGATGACGGATACTCATGCTCGTCGCAGGTCTTCCACACAGGTTGATGGAGGACGACGTGTACGATGGTGTTTTCATACCCAAGGGATCTCTTGTACGTCTACTTGTTCTCTTTTACGTAAGCATCGTGTTCACCTGGCCCTTTAGGTATTTGCGAATATCTGGTATGTCTGAATCGGATGTTCGTGGCGGTGGTTTGACTCAAATACGTCCAGGAATATTCTCCGAGACGAAACCCTCTACCCGGATCCCCACGCGTTCAAACCAGAGCGACACCTCGATCCCGCTTCCGACGAAGTGACAGAACGCCGGCGCGACCCACGGGCGTACGTCTTTGGCTTTGGAAGACGGTGAGCAACCCCTACCCTACGCACGCCGCACCTGCCGTTGTTCATGTCCGCCTTTCTGTGGTTCAGCCGGTGCCCAGGCTTGCACCTCATCGAGTCGTCAGCGTGGTTGTTAATCGTGTCCATGATCGCGACACTGGATTTTGGGAAAGCGACGGACGAGCGTGGAACGGTGTTGGAGCCTGAAGTAGTGTTCGACAATTCGGTCTTTCGGTGGGTCTTGCTTTCGCCGTCGTGGAGTCGATGAGATGCTGAACGCGGCGTGATGAACACGACAGGATACCGAATCCGTTCAAGCTGTCGATCAGACCGCGGTCCGAGGCCGTGTTGCGGCTCTTGGCGCAGGACAGCATGTAGAAACGACTGGGAGGAGCAGATGATGCCGGGGTGACCGATATCACGTTGTTAGGGATCTAGGTTGGATCTGTGTGCGTTGTACCATACTTATTCCCCTTGTACGGATATCCCCCCCTTTTTTTCTTTCTTTTTACACTTTGGGTTTGCTGCCTGTTTCAAATGGTATTTGTTATCGTTGGGGAGTTCTGGCGCGGTGGTCGGGGAGCGCAAGTTTGCATCAAAGGAAGCTTTACGGTATACTAACATGATAGTCGACGATCTCCATACATGGGTGTGCTCGGCCTGCTCCTGCGACGATGCAACGCCACAAGCAGTCAAGGACATGTGGGTACAGGCCAGGAATCTTACAACATCCAGCTTAACGAAAGGAAAATCAATGAGTTCCTTCTCCAGTGCCACTTCCCCGCCTTATGCAAAATATCCACGTCGGCAATGTGAACGAAAGCGAAAGCGTGGCGTTGCCTTGCCCGGGCTGATGCTAATCCGCGCGTGAGCCAAACGATATCTGCGGACGGAAAGCGGGAGCGCACCTCTAAACGCACCCTCGTCGCGGGCGGTCGATCCGTCCGAGTCTGAGATTGATTCACCGACGGCTGTGCAGCTGGTGAATTGGCTGCTGTCGGCTGATCGGCTGACGGAGTGCTCGTCGTTGGTTGATCGGCTGCTGATTGCGATGAATCGTTTGCTCTTTGTGCCTGCAGGACGTGCGCACGGAGCTTTCACGATGACGCTACCATTCCAGGAAAAAAATAAATACCTACAGGACGCGATTTGCTTGGACGTGCGGGGCGCCGTCTACCAAACGGCAGCCACTCACGCCACGACACCTCGGAAGGACGGCGCTGTATAACACCTATACGTTAAGTCGCGGCACGAATCGGGAAGACGATCGTTTACGAACAATAGTTTTCGCGACCGCGCGCTATGACGGGGACGTCAGCACCTCTTGCATCGCTTGCGTCATTTCGGGGGAAGTAGTACTCATGCGCTGACGGATACCTGGAGCCATTGTCGACTCGCCTTGTTGCGAACCGTGTTCTGTTTCTGGCGGACAGGAAGCAGGATGGGTATTTGTTGGTGGATGTGATCCAAGGGGTTGACTGATGTCTGGTTTTGTAGGCCCTTCATTGCCCCTCTTGACTGGTCTTTGTAGCCAGTTTTGGAGCATTGAAACTCCCCAACATGACTCAACATGTTCCACTGGCAGAACCTCAGTGGGGGAGTTTACCAGCAGGGCATTGGATGACTATGTTGCAGGATGGGATGGGCTAACTATTGAAGTAGAACAAAGCTTGGAGACATGGAGCAGCAAAGCAGAAAGACACTCCAATGGAAGCAGAGGTTGAGTACAGGTGGGAGATACTCACTTGTGAGAATGGAGTTGATAATCAAGTTGATAGGTCTGATGGATACTTTCTGGAGCTATGGCTCAACAGATAGTGAAGAAGATAAGAGAACTTCATTAGAGGAAAGACAGAATACAGGTCCAGTACTTATACTCTATAATAATAAAGTTAAAGCAGAGTTTGAACTATATCAACAGATAAGAACTTGCTATATGATAGGTCAGATAAGCTTCAGAGTTGCTACAGGATGATAACAACAATAAAACAGTTTCATCATGACATATGGATCTATTCCTATTGGTTGATATAATTGTCATGATATGTTACGGTCTTACTGAACCCCTATCTTTTTCCTATTCTCTCCGATTGTCTTCTTGCTTTTCCTGACTGTTGTTCCTATCTTTCCCCTATTCCAATTCTTTCTGCTTTACCTTGTAGCACCAGCGCTAAAGGTTACCTCTTATAGCTATCATTCTCCGGAACATTCTAGATAGTTTCCTTTTTCCTCTTGGTCTGTGTGCATCTCCTCTACCTATAAATACCTAGATCTCCTATGCTGTACTTTAGCTAGTTCTATGCAATCCAAGCCTAGTAACCAGCAAGCCGCTCAGGACGAGCGAGACCATTGCCATCATTCCAGTACTCTCAGCTACTACGCTAAGAAGCTTTCTCACTGTTCAGGGAGTGAGATACCAACTGATCATCTTCATCGCCACGGTACAGGATTTACCGTACGGACGAGTCGATACCCTCTATTGGGAGACGACCATTCTCATTGTAATCATTCTAGGATTACCTTGTTGACATATCAGCATATACCACCATGTATACTTCATCAGTTACTAGCTGAGTTACTAGCCTCAGCATAACAAAAGAACTAGCTCTACTCACTGTCCTCTACTCAGCGGACAGGACCCTCTACCCACCATTACTCCTCCTTGCAGTCCCACCTACCCTACACCCTATCAAAAGAAGAAGAAAACCCATAACCCTTATTCTATCCCCTTTGTCGCCACCTCTTCTTCTGTCCCCCTCGAGCGAACCATGTCGCTCCCAGAACTGTCTCACGAGGAGACCCCCATTGACGTCGAGCAAGACCCACAACAGGGGGTTGATTGGGAGCAGGAGCTTGACGATGAGCAAGATGCCTGACTTGCCCAGCAATTGTCCGCAGAAGGACATGACGACGAAACAGTAAGGAGAAGAGTAGAAGCTTCTCAGGAACAGAGACATGCCTTTGTAGAAGAAGAAGAAGCCTGTAGAACTGCTGCATACCTTGACAAGCGAAGAGAAGAGATGACCAAGACTACGGAACTCAAAGCCAGACTTCCAGATGATTTCTCCGGAGAATCAGAAGATGCAGTATGCTGGATGCTTGCCATGAAGGCGTACTTCAAGATGAACGGTGACCTTTATGATGATAAGGCAATGATGCTCACCACGCTGAAAAGACCTAAAAGGTGGTTGAGTGGACTGTTAGTCCTGGCCACCTGGGAGTAGTCTGTGGGTGATGGGAGAGCGATATGTTCGCCCCAGAGGGACTCTAGAGCAAGGGATTAGTCCTAGAACGAAGGTTGGGCATGAACAAGTATAGTCCAGACGCAGTCTGGACGGTCGTAATGGTAGTCCGGTCAGTGTAGGTCATTAGAATATGTTAAGACTGGCGGTTCAGTTGAGAGAAACGGTGCGGTAAATGGTGAGGGAGCGGTATCCCAACAGTAACGGTGACGGTGGTGAGCAAACGGTAGAAAGCTGCTGTCATTTCAAATGACAAGTACAAAATTTATAGTCCAGGCATACTCGGACTTCTACGTAGGTATGGAGAGACGCATGGTCTATGTACCTGATAATATAAGAGGAATGGGTCGAGACTGGGAATATGAAATACCGACCCTGATGGGCAGTGACAGAAGTTCCCGACTCAGTCCTGAGTAGCCTGAACGTCTAAGGTGACGTCAGAGCTATGAACCGAAAGGTCAAGTAAAATAGGGGAAACTTACGAAAAAGGTAACAAGGTAAGAAAAGGTGGCTAAGATTAGTCCGTTCGGTGTGCGCACTAGTCCGATTGGTCTGTCATGGACTATGTAGACTGTTGAACTGGACTATTGTGAAACGTAGGTAAGTAAAGTGTTCGAATGAAGGAAATATAGAAAAGATAAGGTTATACATGTAGAGGTGTGTCAACCTCTACATCCGCAGGGGGCTTTGCTTCTGACTGTCCCCGGTCAGATCTTCATAACGGTATGAACGCATGCATGTCGAACGTCGTAAATGGCAGGGTGCTTAAATAATGGTCTTCGATCTTCTTCAACCAAGTCCATCTATATTCGCTTCACCATGTCCCAAACGAAGAATCTAGTCTCAAGCCAACACGTTCCAGTCTATGGCTGACGCTGTCGGAGCGTCTGTTATGGCCAAGATGTTACCGGACGACCGCAAAGGACTGGAGGAGGATAATAAGATGGTGGTATGGTGGTTTGGGGCAGCGATGGCAAACGAAACGAATGGTATGGAGCGGGCAAGACGGTCTGGTAATATGGAGCCCATAGATGAGGTTGCGACGAAGACGAGTGGATACGAAGAAGGATTGCGTGGGCCGGACAGCACGGTTTTTAGGAGACCGAGGTATAACGCGTGGGGGATAATGATCGAGGTGGTAGATCTGACGGCGGAGTAGAAGTAGCAGCGTATTTGAACAGAAAATCATTGAAAAGTAAAACGTTAAAGAAAACAGGATGAAAAGCGAAAAGAAATCGAGAAAAGGACTTAAAAAAAAGGGGGGGTTGGAGCGTAAGACTGGCCGGACTATTACCAGTCTGATGATGCGGGGTACCACCCGACTTGTTTTCTTCGGTCAACTTTCGCTTCTATTCCTACCAGTAGTCCCTTGGGGAAGTATCTTCGGTGCGAGGTACCGCTCAACTTGGCTTCTTCGATCGTCCTTTCGTCGTCTATCCCTAGCGTGCCTTCCCTGGACTATGGTGGACTGTTTTGAGGTGGAGGCGGTCTAT